>JAJEJO010004191.1:138864-420218 GCA_020662805.1 Glaucomys volans
CAGTGGTAGTATTATTGTTGGTTGGGAAGGTAAAATGGAACCCTTTGACTCTAGTCGTATCCCTCTTCTGTCCAGTTCGCTGTCTGGATATACTAAGTACATATGCAGTCTGATTTAAAAATGTCACTAAAAACATGACAGTTCATGAAAGTTGACATTTTATTTTTTTAAAAAGTTAGCATCATCATGATAATGCTGTATCATTAAACTTTTCTTTAAAAATTCCCTTTATCTCAGTGAGAAGTCAAAAAACTGTATTGAATGTATTTTGACATTTGTTTAATTGCTGTATTTTGCCACAGACTTTTCCCTTATTTTGTTGATAAAAGGAGGGGCCCTTTCTGGAACAGACAGCTACCAGTCTTTGGTTAACAAAACCTTTGGTTTTCCAGGGTATCTCCTCCTCTCTGTTCTACAATTTCTGTATCCTTTTATAGGTAAGATGATTGTGAAGACGAATACTATAATTATTTGTATTAACATAGTTATTTCTGAATGAAAACATTTTAATGGTGATTTGAGAATCATTATAGAAAATTAGCAGTTGAAATATTTTCCAAATTAAATGTTTGTATCTTCAATAATATCCTCCTTATTATCTGATCCTTTTGGTTAATATTTTGAGTGTTTTTCTGAAATAAAGCAACAGTGATTTTCATCTAGTTAAGATTGGGCTTTTCTTATTTGGCAAAACTATAGAATGTTCTAGAATTGAAAGTGACATGAATGAGAGACATAACAAATTTCTTCTAAGACTCAATACATTTTTTGTTGTTCTGAAATCCTAAGGATTTGTGAGAGTGATGTACTAGGTAAGCATGCTTTCTAAAGTTTCAGTGATAAGGGTGAAATGCAATCTGGCACTTCTTAAACAGACAAAATGTTAATATACACCAAAGCCCAAAGAGACTTCATTTTTTAAATCAGTATCACAGAAGCTATTGTCCAAATGATGAGTTCTATATGTTTCCACAAAAGGCCAAGATTGTATTTCCCCCAGATGTCTTACATTTTCAATTGAGGGCATATTTTGGTGCCTTCAAAATTTACCATTATTATTCCTCATTTTAAGCAGTACATGTGTTCCTAAAAACGGTACTGAAACTGAACCTTAATATCAAAATAAATTGCATTTTAAATGACTATCAGAACTAATTATTTAAGGGTGTTCTAGGGAAAATCAATTTGTAAATTGGAATTTTTTTCATAATATAAATTCTATTATAAACTGTTGAATAGTTATTTTAAGGTTGTTCATATTAGTAATTATATTATATATTTTAAAAGGTAGGATTATGCCAATACTTGGAAAGTAATAACTGATTACATTGAAAATATTCAAGATGAGATGTGGTAGTTTATTAATGACTACTATTTTAATTATATTTTTAGCTATGATAAGTTATAACATAATAGCTGGAGATACCTTGAGCAAAGTTTTTCAAAGAATTCCTGGAGGTAAGTAAAAATAAGACTTTTGAAGATCTAAATTAATTTATTTTATAATTATATATAGTTAATATATTTCATTATAATGTATGAATAAAATATTTGAAAGTGGAAGAGTTGGATTACTTCAGATGTCTTGCTGTTCCCATGACTTATGTTGATCCTAATTTTTTATCTATTTTTATACATAGTTTTTATTTAGCCAATTAAAATATTGTCATTCTTCATAAACTTAGAATACTTAATATTTTAAATTCCTTATGCTTCATATCACAGTTCTCTGTGGTAACATTTTTTTTCACATCCTGTTTATACTGTATTTTTTCTAAAATGCTGTTTTCCCATTATTTGTAACAAACTATAATTTAATGCAATAAAATTAACCCTTTTTTAGTATAGATTCTGTGAATTCTGACAAATGTTTATAGTCATATAACCACAGCCACAACAAAATACAGAACCATTCTATCACCCTCCAAAGTTCTGCTCTGTAGTGAAAAACACCCTCATCTCCAGCCCCTGGTAACCACTGACTTGGTTTCGCTCCCATCTTGCTTTTCTCGGGAAAGCCATGCAAATGGCATCATACAATGTGTCCCTTTTGAGACTGGCTTCTTTTCCTTGGCAGGATGTGTTTTATGTTTGTCTAGATCTTTGGTTGTGTCAGTAATTGGCTTCTGGGGGTCTTTTCATTTTATGGGTATACATAAGACAGTGTGTCTATCACCCAGTAGAGGGACATTCTTGTTAACTGCAGCCTGGGATGGTCACAAAAAGCTGCTGCAGCATTCTCAAGCAGATCTTTTCAACATGCACCACATCCCACTTCTTGTTCAACTTTTCACCATATCATGATTATTAGACTAATTCAGAGACCATGAGTTTATTTGCTTCGAAGAGCAGAGAAACCGATGAGGGGACTATCAAAATATCAATATAAAATTTTATAAAATCATTTCAGGCATACGTACACCTGTAAGTTATTTAGTTTTTGTGATTTATTTCTATTTTTACATAGGTTTTAAATCATTTTCATTTAGGTAATTTATGATATTTCAGTTATTTTTATAGTAAACTGCTTGCCCATTTAGTTGTTTCACCAATGTGCTACTTATGTCTCCAAACACTAAATAACATTTGTTGTATTTTAGTTGATCCTGAGAATGTATTTATTGGTCGCCACTTCATCATTGTGCTTTCCACGGTTACCTTTACTCTGCCTTTGTCCTTGTACCGAGATATAGCAAAGCTTGGAAAGGTAAGTTTTACACATTAAATTGATGTAGAAATGAACCTTGTTATCAGCATTAAATTTGTCGATCTAGCTTCTATTTGGCAAAGTTCTTAATCACACTTTTCTTTTTAGTTTCTTATAGGATATTTGTGATGATAATAGAGTAAACCATGGTTGAATCATTAGCTTGTTTGGAGGAACTGATGGCTCAGTAGTTGATGAATATGAACTAAACATGTTCTTCCTGTTTCTTTTTTAAGATAGATACCCTAAGTGGTATCAGCATGTTTTAAATTTAGAAATACAAAGAACTATATTTAAAGCAAGCTTAAATCATTGGAAAGATGTTCCATGTTTAAACAATTCAAAACTAAACTAAGCACCATAAAGAAATGAGAAATGTTGGGAGATAATTATGTTTAACCTAATTTAAACTTTATAAAATATATGCATGTATTGAACATTGTATGGTATCCCATTAATACATGGAACTTTTTATATTTTCATGTATTACAAATTTTTCAAAATAAATTAATCTAGTAATAAGGATGAATCATTCAATGGCATAAAATATTTTTATTTGTAGATTATAATATCTTTTATGCCTTTTTCCATTCAGTAAATTTAAATGTCAATGTGTTGATTCATCACTTGTTGAGAATTTGGCCAATATTTTATTCTTATTGCTAAAGATAAATACTGAACTCTTTCTAGGGAAACCAAACACATAATTTTTCTACTCCCCACATAAGCTCATTTGCATAGACTAGACTTTCTGACTATATTTTTTACCCTCACTCTCAAGGAATGTTGCTATTTTGCCCAAAATATCATTGCTGCTATATCTCCATGATTCCACACATTCCCATGAACAATCTTTTAAAGGGCTATTTATATGATACTTTTACATTCTATTTTGAAAATTCAAACAATTGACTGATTTTACTTTTCAGTGTGACGTTTGCTGTTATGTACCCAATGATGAATTCTCTCCTTTTATGTAAAATTGAGGGTAGAGACAGTATTCAAGAGCACTCTGGAACTGCTGGGGAATGATATTGACCAAATTATATTGTTATATTGTGTGCATGTATAAATATTTAACAACAGATCCCACCATTGTATACAAATATAATGCACCAATTTTAAAAAAAGAGAGAGAGGAAAGTATTCTCACCACCATATGTCATCTATTCCTAACAGTCATTCAGAAATAAACAAAAGTACCATAATGGAATTTGTGTGTGGGGAGGGGCGTGTTTGTGTGAATTACCTGAATGACTGAACTGTTTTTCATTTCATATGTTCAGTGTACATGTAAATATTATCCAGGAGCAGAAATCAAAGACCTCATGAAAATAAAGCTACCAATATTTATTGTATTATCAATACTTGAACATTTTCCCCTTTTTGAAATTTTAATGCTTTTTTTATCCCAATATATCCAAAGTATTATTTCAATATGTGACCTATATGTTATTTTTTAATTTGTTCTAATTAGTCATACATGGCAGTAGAACACATTTTGACATATCATACATAAATGGAGTATAACTTCTCATTCTTCTGGTTGTACTTGGTATAGAGTTATGCCTGTCGTGCAATCAGATATGCACAAAGGGTAATAATGTCGAATATATCCTGCTATTCTTCCTATCCCCAAGCCTCCTTCCCTCCCTTTACTTCCCTCTGTCTAATCCAAAGTACCTTGATTCTCCCCTAGCATATCCCCCTGCCCTTATTGTGAATTGGCATCCTCATATTAGAGAAAACATTCATCACTTAGTTCTTTGATACTGGCTTATTTCACTTAGCATGAAATTCTCCAATTCCATCCATCTACCTGCAAATGCCATTTTATTCTTCTTTAAGGCTGAGTAATATTCCATTGTGTTTATATATACCACATTTTCTTTGTCCTTTCATGTGTTGAGGGGGCACCTAGATTGGTTCCATAGTTTAGCTATTGTGAGTTGAGCTGCTATAAACATTGATGTGGCTATGTCACTAAAGTATGCTGATTTTATGTCCTTTAGGTATAAACCGAGGAATGGGATAGCTGGGTCAAATGGTGGTTCCATTCCAAGTTTTCTGAGGAATCTCCATACTGCTTTCCATAATGGTTGCGCCAATTTGTAGTCCCACCAGCAATGCATGAGTGTACCTTTTTCCCCACATCCTCATAAACATTTATTGTTGCTTGTATTTTTGATAATTGCCATTCAGACTGGAGCAAGATGAAATCTTGGAGTAGTTTTGACTTGCATTTCTCTAATTGCTAGAGATGTTGAACATTTTTTCATATATTTGTTGATCCATTGTATTTCTTTTTCTGTGAAGTGTCCATTCAGTTCATTAGACTATTTATTGATTGATTGATCATTATTATATTTTGGTGTTAAGTTTTTTGAGTTCTTTATATATCCTGGAGATTAATGCTCTATCTTAGGTGTGTGTGGTAAAGATTTTTTCCCATTCTGCAGGCTCTTTCTTCATGTTATTTATTGTTTCCTTTGCTGAGAAGAAGCTTTTTAGTTTGCATCCCATTTATTGATTCTTGATTTTACTTCTTGTGTTTTAGGAGTCTTGTTAAAGTCAGTTCCTAAGCTGACATGATGAAGATTTGGGTCTACTTTTTCTTCGATTAGCCACAGGGTCTCTGTTCTAGTGCCTAAGTCTTTGACCCACTTTTAGTTGAGTTTTATGCAGGGTGACAGGTAGGAGTTTAATGTCATTTTGCTATGTGTGGATTTCCAATTTTTCAGTACCATTTGTTGAATAGGCTATCTTTTCTCCAGTGATGGTTTATTGCTTCCTTTATTTTGAGGATTTCTACTTGATTTCTTTTCAGAATCTCTATCTCTTTATTGTAGTGATCTTCTAACTCCTGAATTCTAATTTCACTCCTTAAATCACCCTTTACATTGAAGATCAGTTTAACTATGCACATTCTAAACTCCTCTGACATTTCTTCTACTGTGATGTGAATGGATTCTATTATTGGAGCATCTTAGTTTGTTTGGGGCAAATTGTTCCCTTGTTTTTTCATGTTGTTTGTTGCCCTGTAGACTTTTAGTATCTCTAAAGGTTTCCAACACTTGGTCTTTAATGGGGAGACAAATAACAGAACTCAATGCAAACAATATAGAGTTTTAAACCAAATAGCTCCTATTAAGGGATCTACAGTTTGATCACAATAAACAAATGATGTGTTCAATTATTGTCAACAATATAAACAGTAAATTTGCAAAAGGGTTTACAATTTCAAATGGTGGACAAAGAGAGAACAGAAGTGTGGTGTGTGGTGTAGGATGTGATGTTTATTAAGAAGGAAGAGAGAAGATAGAAGTAAAAAAATTAAAGAAAGAGTGAAAGTGGAATTAAGAGAGGAGAAAAGAAAGAAAGAGAATCCAGGAAAATAGATAAGTGGGAGGAAAAACATATAAAGTAAAAAATTTTTAAAAATTAAAGATAGAAAGAAAAAAGTAAAAGAATTCTTAACAAAACTGTAATATACTATTCAGACATCCCAGTCCTCAATAAACTGATGCATGAATAATACTTAGTTTAAATAATGGTGGAAATGTGAGAGAGAGAAAAGGAAAAAAAAAAGGATCTTGATGAAAAATTGAACAATTGGTTTTGTTGCATTTCAAAAAGTTTCTCAGCTTTCCTTTCCAGCAGTTAGGTGAGGTGGTCTGGAGTTTGATGCTAGCTCCATCCTCAGGATGGTTTGCTAGAGTGAGAGGATTAGTCCTGGAGGTGGAGCTCCTGGAGGTGGAGTGTAGGCTTAGGTATGTTCAGGTCTCTTTCCTTGGTGCCAATTAGTCTGGAGATTTTAAGTCAGTGCATCTCCAAGGCTCAGCAATTGCCAGTCCACATTGAAAGACTGCCCCCCAGGAATTTCCTTTGAGTTCCACTCATGTGGTGTAGGAGCCTGTTCTTAGCCCACTACTTCACCTGTGGACCCCCTGATTCCTGGTCTCTGATTCAGTCTCTGAGCTCTAGTTCTATCTCTCCCACCCCTACCCTTTCAAATTCCTGATCAGGCACTTCTCTCCCAGTCAGTCCTGCAAGCAGCCCAATTGGAGGGGAGGGAGAAGCCAGGTGGGTTTCTGAGACCAGTATTCCCCTGTGTAAATCTCTCTCCATGCTTTATTTTCTCCTGGTCACTTAGGCATGCTCTGTCATGCAGCATGGGTTTGCCCAGCTTGTTTTGCAGGCAAGATTCGAGTCTGCCAGTAATTGGCTCCCCTAGCTGTTAGCCCCCAAGCCATGGCTGAAAAATGATTACTTCCACTGTCCTCCATACATACCACCAAGACAGATGGCAGCTTCCTTCCCATACATGGATACTGTGCAACACAGCTTACTGGTTTTTAGATCAGTGTCTCTGATCTCTAAGCACTCCGGATCCCAACATGTCTTAGTCTTCCTGAGAATGGGGGTTCCTTTCATTCCTTTATTGCTTTACTGCATTCACATAGGGACTGTTTTGGCTTGTGCCTCCAGCTGCTCTGTGACTGTGGGGTTGGAGATCTTTCCTTCTTATTTTATTGTAGAAGATCTCCTGAGTCCCTGATCCGTTTGGGTGTCCAGTATTACATTCCAGTAAAGTCTCCCCTAATTCTTGATCATTTTACCCACCTTGTTGAAAAGCTGCCTGTCTGCTTTTCTTGGTTCAGCCACAGAGCCACTAGGGAAGTAATCCTTCTATTCTGCCTTCTTGCCGCCTCAACATTTTCCCCTTAAACCTTAAAAGTGTCATATTAGCTATCTATATCTGCCAATGAGTAAAGAAAAAAAAAAAAAATAGGGAAACCTGGAGTCAGTCTGCTTGCATTTAAATGTACTCTCTGTTACTTTCTAGCTGTGTCAACCTGGTCATGTTATTTGATCTCTGTTCCTTAAAAGATCAGTGGAGGGGTGAAGGATAGGGATGTAGCTCAGTGGTAGTGTACGTGTGAAGGCCCTGGGTGTCAATCCCCAGCACCGTGGAAAAAAAAAAATCAATGGATATGTAACAAAAACTTGTGTGCAATTGTACATTAACAACAGAAATGATGTTACTGAGAATCATAGGAAGTAGAAGCAATTTTATATTTTTTTACCTATCAAAAAAATCTAAAGTGTGCTTACCCATTTAAAAGTTAAGAATAGAAACACAGACCTAATGTGCCCAGACACAAACACACAGAGCAGTTGACATTTTAGCCAGTTAAAATAGTGACAAAACAGAAGAAGCAGAACAGACCCAGAAACACAGAGGAAAAAAAATA
Source organism: Glaucomys volans (assembly GCA_020662805.1). Taxonomy (NCBI): domain Eukaryota; kingdom Metazoa; phylum Chordata; class Mammalia; order Rodentia; family Sciuridae; genus Glaucomys; species Glaucomys volans. Next base: position 146,827 of record JAJEJO010004191.1, read on the forward strand.
GTCCCTGAAGAAAAATGAAATCATTATTTTACTTTTACTTTCATAAATGGAAAGTACCAGTTTTATATTTTATGCAGAAAGTCACTGAAAATGTTTAAAGCCATGCTGCAAGATTACAACAATAATCATATTTGCTGCTTGTTTATTTGGGAGTGAGGGACCAAAATTGTGATTTGATTAGGAGTTACATGCCTGAGGTTATCAACACTAGCATATAAGAATATAAACGACTAAAGAATTAGACTTTTAAGAAAAAACTGTGCACAAGTTTACCCAAGCAAAAAGGAAAAAAATGCAATATTTTAAATAAATAACCTGTATGCTACACTAACAATCTTTGCTTTTTCCTTTGCAGATCTCCTTTATTTCTACGGTTTTAACAGTTGTAATTCTTGGAATTGTAATGACAAGGGCAGTTTCATTGGGCCCACACGTGTAAGTCTTGTTACATTTTTTAGTCTTGGACTTATAATCTTCACATAGATGTTTAGATGGCATATTATCAATGCAGAAATATAAAGTAATCAGAAACATGAAGAAAATACACAAATAAATTTAATTAGAAACAACATTTATCTTTAGTGTTTGAAAAACTAAGAGAAAATAAGTACAGACAAGTAAACAAACATGCCTTATGCAATTGAACCCTGCAAGGCTGAAGGGGTTAAAGCAAATTTACTGAAAATTTTAGGACCAGCCCTAAGAATTAGAATGAGAAAGAGACTTTGAATGATGGAAAACAAGAACAAAGTAGACATAGATTTATTTTTAACAAAGTTTTGCCAGTCTAAGCCAAAATGAGAAGGATAAAGAACATGTTTTTCCCTATTAAATTAAATGTAGTTGCTTTGAAACTGCTCTTTATTCTCTTCCAAGGTTATATTCTTTAATTATTTTGTGTCAAAATGCCCCATCAGCCATATGTGGCAGCACACACCTGTAATCCCAGTGACTTGGAAGGGTGAGGCAGGAGGATTGCAAGTTCAAGGCCAGCCTCAGCAATTTAACAAGGGCCTCAGCAACTTGGAGAGAACTTGTCTCAAAATAAATAAAAAATAAAAAGGGCTGGGGATGTTGCTCAGTAGTTAAGCACCCATGGGTTCAATCCCTGGTACCAAAAAATAAAAACTATTTCAATAAAATGCTCCATCGTTTGTTAACTAATGGTGATTGTTGGCAGTGACATTTGTTTTAAATGTAATTATTTGGTCAAGTAAAATGTTGGCACATTGCTGTTTGTTCCTCAAATCTTGAAAATGTCATTCATCCTTGAAATTCAAGTCTGTATACTGCTAAACTAAGCTACAGATTTTATGCTTTTCTTATAGAACAGGTTCACTAAGTAAGGACCACGTAACTTACATTTGTAGTCCCAAGAATTTACTGGAATGAATTCAACTAAAATAGTCTTTAAACAGAGCTGAATTTCTACAATGCATAATAAATATTTGTTGAATAAATAAATAATACTTTAGGGAATTTCTGTGACACCTTAAATATTTTGTCTGCACTAAACTAGGCAAAGTAAAATAAATTTAATACATAATGTCTGAAGCAGTGCAAGGCGCACTGAGTCTTCAGCGAGTAGGATCTATGACTAAAAATGTAAAGGACACCTGGTGAAAAGCTCTAATTGATCATGCAGGCCTCAAGGTAATTTGCTTCCCCATTGACTATTGCTTTGCAAAGTTACTTTATTTTCACCTGTATATATTTATGAAAAATTCTCGGTTTGCCAGAAAAATGTAAAAAAAGAAAAAAAACCCGCGAGTTTATTTGGAAGAAAGTATTAAATATTTAGTCTAATTATATTTAATATGGCCTTTGCTTTGTAAAATAAAATGCCTATCTTTTAGAAAACTTAAAGTGTGACTGTCAGTCATGTTGATATTAATTTTACCTTTAAATCAATCCTAACTCACAGTTGTGACAGTCAGGTCAGGCCATAACAGAACACCATGGAATGAGTTCCTTAAACAGAAGGCAGAAGTCAGAGATCAGATCCGGTGTGGTTGGATTCTGCTGAGAGCCCTCCTCCTGCTCTCTGTTTTCACATGGCAGAGAGAAAGAACAAGGTCTCTGTGGCCTCTGCTAATGAGGGGGTTAATGCCATCATGAAGGCCAGCACTCATGGCCACATCTAACCCTGACTACCTCCCTCTCAGAGTCAGAGCTTTAAAAGGAATTTGGAGGGGACACAATTGAGTTGTGTTGAGGTTGTGAAATGCTGTTGAGTGTCTATTGTTTCCAGTTACTGTGCCATTCTGAGAGAAAGAGCAGTGGAAGGCCTAAATCAGTACCTGCTGCAAGTTGTTCACAGTCACTTATGGAGAAGGCATTTATTTTACAAAGAAAGAAAGAAGAAAAAGAAATGAGACAGGCTTAAGAGCCTGCATGGATTAGGGGAGATTCCTGAAGGGAGAAAATATGATCTGGGAATCTCAAAAGATATATTGGAATTTTTCTAGATAGGTTTTGGGGTAAAAGGCATTATAGGTCCAAGAAAAGTATAAAAGTTCAAAAGCATATATTCAATTCTACTGACATTTATCTAGTATCTATTATGTTGGTTCTATATTCAGCTCTGCTTTTCAAAATCTAAATTTATAGCAATAAAAAGCATTAAACAGAATATAATAAATAATAATTCAGGATAAAATTTTAATTATATGAGACCAAAGTATTATAATTAAAACTTTTTATTTTTATTAAAACTTTACTTTTTATTTTATTAAACATTATTCTAAGGAGCAAATCATATTGTAACAAGAGGTCTTAGATATTTGGATTTTTTTTTCTTTCAGTACTGGGGATTGAAGCCAGGGCCTCATGCATGCTAAGTGAGCACTCTACCACTGAGTCCCAGTCCTCTATTTGGTATATATAATGCTTTGAGGCAATATTAAAGGAGGAAAGTAGTTAAATTAGGAAGTAAATGAATTCTCAATTTTGCCCAGAACCACAGTGTCAATCAGTGATTCCTACCTCTGGCTTCATATTAGAATTCCCAGAATAACTTTAAAATCTGTTGTTGTCAGGCCCCACTGGCAGAGATTCTGACAGAACTGACTTAAAGGACAGGCAATTGAATCCATTACTTAACAGTTGATTCTGTGAGCAAGGATCTAGGCTTACAGGGATTAAAAGTCTCTTGGCTTAAATAGATTAAAATCATGAGTTTATCAACTGACACATCATTTCTAAAATTAAACCAGGGATTTTGTGTTATTTTAGTTCCTGTTGTATGATTATTTTTCATGATTCATTCTCCACTATTTTTCAGTATTTTTAATAAACAAATGAAATGTAAGATACTATTATGAACACAAATAGAAGTAAAATATCTCTGCTCTAAAGGGCTCACATAGAGCTATACAGTGACTATCAGATGAACAGTGTAGCGTGATACAGAGGAAACAGGAAGGAGAGTCCATTTCCTGGTGAGGTTAAATAAATTGATTTAGTGGCCTAAGAGTTATTTAAACTCAGCAGTATAAATAAAATATGGCCAACATCTTCCTTTAGCAGTGATATTATATTTTATTTGAGCCTTTCAAATTTTTCTAATAACAGGCTATTTACTTAACTCTCTCAATATTTAGATGTTAAAGGAGTATGTTTTTAAATACTGCGCCACCTTTTATTTCTGTTTGAATACTATTGCAAACAACTTCTGTTTGTCCCTATTCAAGATCAGGCTAATTAAATCCCATGTTCAGGCGTTGGCATAGTACCTAGTCAAGCAGGATTCTTTCTGAAAATATGGCAGCCATGAATGCTTATAATCCATAAAACATGAGAAATTCACTACACCATGTGTGGTTTTCTTCATTTTTGGTTCAGTTGAATGATCAGAAAAGCTGTAGTTTTTTTTCATAGGGCCTTTAAAGTGGTATTTGAAAAAGATCTTTAAACCCGCTATCAGAAAAGAGGAAGGTCTGTAATGGCCACTGGTATTGACCTTGTTACTATGGAAACACCTTTTTAGTGGTTGTGTTTTAAAAATAAAACACAATTCAATTTCCTTTTCCATAACTCATAGGCCATAAATCCTGCTTTTTGATACAATTTCAAATATCTCACAGTCCAATGACTTTCAGTTCTTTTTGGAAATTATGTTCAATTTTATTGTATTTTCTAACCTTTTGCTTTCTAAAAACTGAGGTGGCAAGAAAATTTAATTGCTTTCCAGAAAGTGTGCAAGTATAAAAATGCAGTAATACATTTCTCCTGGGTTTTTTTTTCTATTCGTTTTTCTATCTAATGTGAGAGGCATTATGGTTGCAAAAACCTTCATTTGTTATCTCATTAATATTCAACTTTTTACATTCAGAATGGGAACAATAACATGCAGTTCCAAACTTAAAACTATTTTCCCCTCATGTGACATTTCTTTTTAAAGCATTTTAATCAATAATGTGGAATTCTAAACATAATTTCAATAGCATCTATACTTTTAACAAGCGTTTATATATATACAGTGTGCTTTTTCAGAGGATCTCAGTACATATTAATTTACTTACCCTTTATCCACTCTAACCCTGAAATTCTACAGTTTAATCCTACATATAAAGAACTAGAGGGGGTTAAAGAAGGGTCATTTAAAACATGAGTAAAGGCAGAAAAGGAGTATATATTTGAGGAAAGAAATTATTAGTTCTGCCAAATACCGGCTGTTGAAATTTTTGATGGTATATAAACTATTGCCCTTTTTGTTGTGCAAATGACAACCACAGAATTATGAACTCATTGACACAAAGGAGAATTTACTGACTCAACTGTAAAGTTTTGTCATTAGGTATGATTGAATATAGGATCTCAAATAATGAAATCAGGAGTGGTTTTTTGTTGTTCTTATTGTTGCTCGTATCTTTTCTCTGCTTCCTATTTTGGCTCTTATTTCTGAAAGATTTTCCTCAATGTGTCAAGATGACCACAGCAGGGTCAATCTATGTCCATTGAAGTCCAAGTCCATAGATAGGGAAAGAGTTTTTTCTTTTAGGGTTCCTCCAGCCTCACTCCCAGAATTAGTTGTGGTTGGCTCTAATGAGGGCTGGAACCAGGATGATCACAGATCTGGTCATCATGGCCTCTGTTTAGTTGCTTGTGTTTGGGTATTCGTAACCATCCTTGGAGCTAAGAATAGGCTCAACCCTCTGACAGGTGGAAAAAAGGGTGGTCCCAAAAGAAATCAAATCATTGATGCTAGGATAAAGAGGAGTGGCCATTGTATGGTGCCAAACCACAGAAATCCTCTTTAGATGATAGGAGTTTCAATCAAATGGTAAAGGAGGAGCCACTGAGAGAGAATTAAGATTTCAGAAAATGATAGAAAAATAAATTTGGCAAATCTTCCCCTTCTTTCTTCCCTTCCTCCTTCCACTCTCCACTTCCTCTTATTTCACCTCTTCTTTCTTCTTTGATGAAAAGCATCAATGAATTGAAGTAACATGGCAAAACTGTCTTGAGTCAGAGCTCTAAGAAGTACTTTTTAAAAATTTATGTAAATTTTTTTTTACCATGGAAGGTAGTGAGCCTGTTACAGATCAAGTGAAAACACAGAGCCACAAGTCCTCCATGACATCTTGAACGACTGAAATTTGGAATATTGGAAAGGAACTTGTATATTTCTTGAAAGAATAGAATAAGAATATGGAGAATAAAACAAGGATACATTTTGAAGACCATAGTAGGGAATTTGAGTGTTTGCACCCAGTAGCCACTACTCAGTAGCAGTCTCAAAGATGAGATTATTACCTGAGAGTGTGACCAGCAGGAGTAGGTTCAGGTTGATGAAATTTGGAGCTGCACACTGGAATAAAATGATACTTTTGTTACATTGTCTTTATTCATATTTTCTTCTGTGTGTATTTTATCTTTCTCAACATACCATAAGTACCATGAGAACAGAGCTCACATTTGCTTTTTCACAGTGTTTACCTATTACTCAGCAGAATGTCTAACATGAAATTAGAATTCAGCAAAGAATTGTTGAATCATCAGTTGAATATTTGAATGAATCCATATGCTTTCTGGATTTAGACAATCCAACTTGGGGATTGAATGACCAAAATTTTGAAGTAATAAGACAACAAAAATTGTCTTGAGACAATAAAATTCACCTAAGTCTAGTTCCAATGATGGCAAAATTTGCGAACTCATTTGCTAAAACATCGTTGACTTTAGGTTCTGCCACACTGCTAGAGCTAGTGGTGTGTTTAACTTGACAAAGTGCCCACATGAAACATCACACAGAACGAGTGCTTGACTTGAGACTAAGTGAACATAGGAAAAGCATCTGCAATATGGTGTGTGCTTAGGGAGGATTCTTCCAGTCATCCCAAGTATCAGAGGAGCAAGAGGAACAGCCTCAGTAGCTCAGGGTCAAGTCCTCATTCACTCATTGTCAGGTATTTTTATGAATGGCTGCCTAAGTCAGGTTTATCACCTCTCTGTTATTTCAGTCAGAAGTCAAACTGGTCTCTAGTACAGATTCACAACCGAAGAGCAAAAATTGAATAGCCTTTTCTTTGAGCCAGTAAAAATTTATTAAATGACCCATTGACATCCGTCATTCTTTTAAATATTTGGACTGCAAAGATGAATGAAGAAAGCACAGTCCCTGACATCACATCCCTATGGTTTATAGAATAGACATATAAAGACAATCTCAATATAATATGTAATAGAATTATGGGTTGGTGCCATGGAAGCAGAGGAAGGGCCCCTAATCCAACCTGTGTAGGCAGGTAACATATCAGGATAAAATAATATGTGATCTGGTGCTTGAGAAAACACACAGGCATTAGTTGCATCAAAAAGGGATAGGGTGAGGTGGAAGGTACTGTTGGCAGAAATGTGTGAGGCCCAGAAATGTGCTATGTGTAGTGGCAGAAGTTCAGGGTTCTAACATTAGGAAGACTATGGAAAGCAGGAACACATTGCCCATTGTTTGGGGGAGCTAACCTCTAAAAATAAAATTCGTGCTGCTTCTTTCTAGACAGTGTGTCTAGTTCTGTCATCCTAGGACTTCCTTTTACCTCGTTCTTGTGTCCAATATCCTCTATCCAGGATACCCTGATAATTTTGTTAAGAACTCTATCTGTTCTTATGTTGCTCCTCAAACACGTTATGTGGTGTTAAAAATGACCAATATCCATATTGTCACTTTTGAAAAATTGCTGAAAATGGTGTCCTTACCCACTGTCTTAGTCTGTTTTGCCCCTACAAAAATATCACAGAGTGGGTAATTTATGGAAAAAAAAAAAAACAGCTATGTATTTCTCACAGTTTTAGAGGCTAAGCACAAGATGAAGACACCAACATTCAGTGGCTTTAGGGCTGCTATCTCCAGGGTGGTGCCTTGAACTCTGCTTGCTCTGTTCTGACCTGGTGGAAGGGATGGAACAGCAAAAATGACTGAACTTACTTCTTCCAGTTATTTTACAAAGTGAGGGTTCCTTGTGGCCTACTTACCTCCTAAAGGCCCCACACCTTAATATGGTATACTGGGCATTAAGTTTCAACAAGCATTTTATTTTAGTCATTTTATTTGCTTATTTATCTGTTTATCACTACTGGGGATTAAACCCAGGGCCTCATGCATACTAGGCAAACACTCTACCACTGAGCTATATCCCAGTCCACAAACATGGATTGTAGAGGGGACATGGTCACTCAAACCATAGCATCCACCAGACCCCACAATCCCATCACCACCCCCTACATAGCTTCTGTATTTAAGAAGTAACTAGAATTTGGTGATTCTGGGCTAAGTTTGGGTAGAGTATAAAAGGAAATTAACCCACAAAGGTTAGCAGAGACTAACACAAAGGGAAAGCTTTATGTGTAGTGGTAAGAAACTAGAATTTTCCCATTGACACTTCTTAAGCAGAAGAGTAGTCAGAGAAGTCTCCATTTTAATTGGACTTATCTTAAAACAGGTGAGGACATATAGGAATATAAAAACCTACAAGGAGGCTATCCATAGCAAGTGTCCAGGCAAAAGATAATTTGAACATTATAAAGGTAAGGCTGGTAGAAATGAACTGGAGGAATTATTCAAGTAATTTCAAGCTGATGAAATTAGTAAGATTAAGTGAATAATTGAGAGGTCATAGGAGTAGAAGTTATCTTAGGGGAAATGGGTGACACCAAGACTTCCGGCTTAGACAACTAGATCAGTAGATGGTCCAGAACTTGCCACCAAGTTGAGAAAATGAAGGATCTATTCAATCAATTAGCATTTATTAAACAAATGACTGTTGGTCAGTCACTCTTCTAGGTTCTGGGGCTGAAAAGAAAACGTCCCCCTGTCCCTTTCTGTGGTTCTCTTACAGCTTATGGATGGTGAAATGGAACAAATAGACATAAAAGATAACTTCAACAGATGTCTTAACATTTATTTTTTAAGAGATGCAGTCTCTCTACTTTGCCCAGGTTGGCCCTGAATTCTTGAACTAAGGCCATTCTCCTGCTCAGCCTCCCAAGTAAGCTAGAACCATAGGCATGTCTATCATACCCAGCTTCTCTTTTTTTTTTTTGAACCAGGGATTGAACTCAGGGACACTAGGCCACTAAGCCACATCCCCAGCCCTATTTTGTATTTTATTTAGAGACAGGGTCTCACTGAGTTGCTAAGGGCCTCGCTAAATTGCTGAGGCTGGCTTTGAACTCCCGATCCTCCTGACTCAGCCTCCCAAGTCGCTTGGATTATAGGCGTGCGACAGCTTCTCAATAGACAGGGCTGTAAGCAGGGTGCTGTGGGAATGTAGAGGACAGGATTTTCTTTTAGATTCTTACCAGGATAGGAAAGGAAGTGGATATGAGAAAAATATAGTAAGTTTTTAATATTTTGATATCTTGATATTGTATAACTTTTGTTGGGACAGGAGTGAGGGAAAAAGGAGAATTCACCCAGAGTTTTAGAAATGCCACTTTAGAGTTTCTGGAGAGTCTGGTAGGGCAGGACTATACAGGGACAGCATATAAGATGAAGCACTTACAGCATGAATAGAACCTCAGTGAAAATAATTACCAGGAGCTCACATCTGAAATTACATTTATTTTAATATATACTCACATCATATTTTAATTGTTTTATGGAAAGACACAATAGAGAACCAAGAATTTTTATTGTATTAAAGAAGTGAATCCCACCGCCTCCTACCCATATCCTACCTATTCACTCTCAAAAACAGTAAGCAAGTAAAGACAATTTTTAAAGGGTTAACAGAGGAATTGGAGACAATAGAGAAAAAAACAAAACAGCAGATGACAGACATTAAGACTCAAAAGAGGTTGATGTTCCAAATGGCAAAAAAAAAAAAGTATATATGTATTTATTTATTTATATTTATATATATATTAGGTTTATTGATTTTTTACATGATTCATATTTTAAAAACCAAAATTATGGCAAAAAGTCAGACTGAAGTTTTATGTAAATTTTAAATCAAAATCGACTTTTTAAATTTTATTTTTTAAAAATGGATCAGTTTTGATGTTAGAGTTTCCCAAGGAGAATTTTCCCGGTCAGCTTTTTATGTTCATATAAACCACAGCCGTCTATAGAATAGAATACAAGTGATCCAGAGCAAGGAAGTGGCAGAGACCTATCAGCAGATGCCGGAGCTGCAGGAAGTGGGCAGATCTGCCTGACATGAATAGCCTGTGGTCTGACAGGAAACGAGAGCCTTGTGTGCCATCCAGAACATTTAACTCTCAGATGTGTGACTGAGGGTTAACATGTAAAACCCATAATCAAAATGGAGACTCTGCCAGGATTGTATAATGTGAAAGTTGCCTCTGTTTAGCCAAAAAGAGTGTGGGCGTATGCCAGAGAGAGGCGTGAGGTTGTTGGATCGTGCTGATGCAGAGGTCTCCTGTTCTAAGTTTCAGAAGCAGTCACCCTGAAGCTTATTTTCCTGAGTGGGTGAAGACTGGAGGCATATGGTAGGACTTGCTTCCTACTACCTAGCTTAATTGCTACTCCGCTGGTGTGGAGATAAGGAGGAGTCTATATTCCAAAACAGAATGAAAGCCTGAATCCCAGAATCCAAACTAGGACAATTTTGCAGAATGAATTCAACTTCCCCAATTTTTCTACCTTCAGCCCCCTGCCATACACACACACCAGCACCTGCCATACACACACACACCAAGGGTTTTTAAAAACACAAGGGGCTGGCTGGGATGTATCTCAAAGCTAAAGCTCCTTTGTCCTTAGCCTATGAAAGCCCTGGCTTTAATCCCCAGCACCAAACAACAAGGACAGAAGACAAAGACAAAAATAAAACAAAAACCCAAGAATGTGACTTAGCATATGCTTAGATTTTGTAGGGTAAGGGAAGCAATCTTTTAAAGGTATTTGCCACACTAAGACTGCAGACTGCTATAATCCAGTCCCTAAACTGTCTTTCCTCTTTTTACATATACAAGTTATATGCATTATGATTCATGCAGATATACCACAGCTTTTAAACTTAAATACTTGAATCAATCAATCTCTCTCTCTCTCTCTCTCTCTCTCTCTCTCTCTCTCTTTTTCTCTGTCTCTCTCGGTGTTATTTTTTATCCATTTAGCTAGGTATCTGGTTTAGCTTTTAAATGTGATTTTTATTTTTTTGGCACTGGGGATTGAACCCAGGGGCACTCAACCACTGAGCCACATTCCCAGCCCTATTTTGTATTTTATTTAGAGACAGGGTCTCACTGAGTTGTTTAGGGCCTCGCCTCGCTAAGTTGCTGAGGTTGGCTTTGAGCTCGAGATCCTCCTGCCTCAGCCTCCCAAGTGCTGGGATTACAGGTGTACGCCACCACGTCCAGCAAATGTGATCATTTTTGTCACTCCTCTTCCAAATATTCAAACATATGGATAACCTATTAATTTTATTATTTTGTTTTTTTCTGAAGACCTCCCTCCCAAAGCTTCTGTTGTGGGGCTCCTCTCCAGACAGACTGGAGTCTCAGTTTGCTCCCTATTGCCATTCTAGGACTTCCCTTATCTCACCTCTGCTGACCTCTATCCAGGACCTCAGTCCTGCCATTTTTCCTATATTTTTTCTTTTTCTGGAACGTCTTCAGTAGCTTTCTGGTGTGTCTGAGTCTGCACTCAGAGGGTTTTGTGAAACAGATCAGCTCTTTCTCATCATGAGCTCCCCCTCCATGACTGCAAAGTCTTCCATTCTCAACAGCTACCATGACAGCATCGCTTTCCTTTTCACAAAATATACATCTTTTTCATGTCTTGCCTAATGTCTTGATGAAGTAGAGTAACTGCTGCTACAAACTAACAGGTAGAGAAGGTTAGTAGATAATCCAGTAATTGATAATCTTTTCTTTTATATTTTCCATTGACACATAAACATTAAGAGGAGGTGGTTGCTGGTTCTTCAAATGCTATGAAAGTCCCTTTAGCCAGGGGTGTAGTTGCAACAACGGGAGGAGATGCAGCAATCATGGTTTGCCACCTTTTTGTATGCACTTTTGTAATAGAGACAACAATCAGCAATCCAAGCACAGATCCCCCATATCTGAATACATGGGGCCTCTTTGCCCACCCTGGCTCCCACAAACTGCATGTAAATAAGTTCCTCCTAGAACATGTGCATGGCTGCCTGCCAGAGGATTGAGTATGGGAGTTGGGTGGTTGCTACCATGCTGAAAACTGAACTTGATTAAAATTAACCTCAACTTACCATCTAATGGTTTTTCTGGAAGTTTCAAGCTTCAATAGGCTCCAGAGTTCTAAAATGGTTATGTCAGGCAGATTGTACCAGTGCAATTATTGTGTATGTAGGAAGATAGACAGAAACCTGATGTGTTCCACTTCCCAGAATCCTTTACTTTTTAAAATAAGCTATCTTGCATTGCCCAAGGTCCCTTCTTTCTTGAAGAAAAGATTATGAATACCATAAAGAAGTTTTTATTTCCCATAGGTGCTGATCCTTACATCCAGATTTAGATATACATTATTACTTTAATGATAATGCCAGGAAAAGAGAACAAGGAAATGGAGTCTCATCTAACATTAATCATCCACTGTGTACCGCATTCTTTCCTTCATCTTCTCATTTAAGTCTTACACCAATATATAAAATAGAATTATAAATATTGAGAACAGTCTTACTAAGTAATCTGCCAAAAGCCACCTACTAATAAATCATAAAGTTAAAATTTAAATCTGAGTCTCTCTGAGTCCAAAGTCCATATTTTTCTATTATAGTCTCCTGTTTTTCATATGGTATTTCTTAGTCATAAGAAAAATGTATTCTTTGCAATGAAAATTAAGTTCATTCTTATTTTAGTTGTTTTTTATTGATTATATTAATAACTATTTGATCTTTACCCAGCAAGTACTTTTATTAAATGAAAGAAGCAGGAAGAGCCAGATGGGTGTATCGGCAGGTAACACTCACACTTGCAGATTAGACAACACTGAGCTCAATGGACCAATTTCAGAACTGTTGGCTCCCATTTTAACTTTAGACACACACCAGCAAGGGCCACTGATTTCAGTTCTTCAGGGAAATGAATTTTAACAGAATAATCTAGAACAAAATTAAATTCAATAGAAGTTCTTATTTGGGGGTTTCTTCTGACTTTTGTGCAAAAGAAATACTTCTGATAAGTCTAGGTTAATTAATATGGTTGAATTTGAATAATCAACTGAAAATCATTCCTTATTAAAAGGCAACTTCTTGTGACTTATTATTTAAAGTAAAGAACTTAGCCAGGCATGGTGGCACATGCCTGTATCCCAGCAACTAGGGAGGCTGGGGCAGGAGGATGGCAAGTTCGAGGCCAGCCTCAGCAATTTAGCAAGGCCCTAAGCAATTTAGTAAGACCCTGTCTGAAAATAAAAAATTAAAAGGACCAAGGATGTGGCTCAGTGGTAAAGTACCTCTGGTTTCAATCTCCAGTATCAATAAATAAATTAATTTAATTAAAACACTTATTCCATAATTTAATCTTTTAACCATGAAATAATTTTATTCCTATTTTATAGTAAAGTATGACTCCTATGACTGTCCTTTCCCTTTTATCTCTATTCATAATGACACTTTAAATTATGTTTCCTCCTTTTTTTCTTTTTTCTTTCTTTCTTTTTATTTATTTATTTATTTGGCAAATTCTCAAATACCCATGGTTCTTTAGAAGTTAATGAAATACACTTGTTAGTTATTATTGCACCCATTCTTCTAGTTGTCTGTGGAAAGTTCAAATGGTTTAAATAGTAAGCCAAAAATTAATGCACAAACTTTATTACAGGAAAAATGAAACTTCTTTAGGTAATTTCTATAATTCCTTTAGGCTATCAGAAGATAATTAGACTTCCTTTTTCTTCCTGTACTTTCCTATACAATAGTTACTAGGCACTTGCAGCTATGTAAATTTAAGTTAGATGAGATTAAATAAAATTAAAAATTAATTCCTCAGTCACGCTAACCATAACTTCAAATGCTCAATAGCCACATGTGATAACCATATTGGACAGCATGAATATAGAACACGTCCATCATTACAGAAAGTGCCATTGGGTGCAGTTGTTCTACAATGCAGAATATACACCAAAATAATTCACCTCTTTCTTTAATCTTTTGTATTCCCAATGATTGTAACAACGATTACCACATAGTGATCAACAAATATTTCTTGAATGTTAAATGAATTGAATAAGTAACTAGAAAACAAGAAGTATCTAGTTTCAATTCTAGAATATTCATTGAAATTCAAGGTTAAAAATTAGGTTAAGATCTCAAGGGGTTTTGTTTTTGCAGTGCTGGGGATCAAACCCAGGGCCTTGCACATGCTCAGCAAGCCCTCTGCCACTGGATTACATCTCCATCCTTTAGAGAGAGGTTTTATCTGGAAAATACTATATACTTACATGCAGTTCAAGAAGCAGGAACTTGGGTTAGAACATCATGTATTAGGTTTGCATCCAATCTTGATGCGCAATAGATGATCATATTTAAAAGTTGATTCATTTATCTTTCCCCAGAGATAACTATTATGCGCTAAGGTTAGCGTCATTCATATTCATGCTTTTATACCTTTACTATGCACAAAATAATATTATCAACAATATATAGTACTAGTCAATGTTTTTAAATAAATATTGATTACTGAGCAATAATTTTTACATTCTTTTCTGTAACTTACTATTCTCCCTGAATATTCTATTCCATATATTTTCATTTTTATGCATTTAGCATTTAATACTTGCTTTACAGCACTCAAGTTTGTGATTATGTCACAATCACATAAAATATGCCTGTGTGTACTCAATACTAGATTAGTTTACAAATGATTCAAAAGTCATATTCAATATCTCTTCCTCTAGATTTGGGCAACATGCATTTTCCTATCTCTAAAATTGGCCACTTCCCATCTTTAAAAATTACCATCATTAAAACAAACAGAGAAAATCCACAATTATCTTTAGGTATTGTTGCACACTCCAGGAGTATGTTCAAAGAACCATATGGACCTGGAAAAAATTGAATGAAAGGGAAAAAATGAAACTCTAACTCCAACATTTTCATTACTAATAGAAGTTTTAAAAGCAGGACACTATCACAACCTGTTCTGAGGGGGAAAAGAGAATATTTTTCACTTGCAAAAACCCTACTAGAAAAAGTATATCATTTAGAACTTTATACAATCTTCAAATTTCCACAATGGTTATTTGTTCTTGATCTAAATTAAACCACACAAAATGCCTGTGTTTTCCCCATAAACCCTGGAACTGCATGGGTGAGCTGGGATCGCTAACACTGACTATAGTGAGAGCCCTGCAGGCAGCAGGTGGCAGCAGCTCCCGCTCCAAGAAGTGGAATCAGAACCTGTCAAGGCACCATTGGAGCCTCCTCACTGCAGCTGTCCTCATAGTCCCTTTGGGTCTATTGCTGCTCATTTCCTATGTGGAAAGAAAGGCGATATCATGCACAAATCCCACAAACTTTGGAAAAACACACAGGGTTATTTTTTGTCTTCTTTACGTAAAGAATGAATAACAAAATTATGGAAGGTGGATTTTAATCTTTGGAATTCCTCTTTTTTTTAATTTAAAAGCCCTAGTGCCTTCATTCTTTATAGGATGCTTCTGGGGCCCATCTCTTCTACCTTCATGCATGTATTATCCAAGTCTTTGCTTTCTAGAGAAGTTGGCCATACTTTCATACTCTTTGCTGCTTTTTTTTTTTTCCTTTTTCTTTTTAGACAGGGTCTCCCTAAGTTGCCCAGGTTGGCCTCCAACTTGCCATCCTCTTGCCTCAGCCTCTCAAGTCTCTGGAGTTGTAGGTGTCTGCCACCATGCTCAGTGCTTTTTTGATACCTTTTCTTGAATAACTTTAGATAACAATAAAGATATTAATAAATAATGATGATAAAACTGACCACTTATTAAACACGTGCTATGTCATAGTCTCTCTTTTGGAAGTTTTACACATTTTCTCTAATCTGCATGGTAATTCAATGAATTAGTTATACCATTATCCCCATTTTTTATATGTAGAAATCAAAGCACAGGAAGGTCAAGCAACTAGCCTAAGGTTACAGAGCTAATAAATAGAAGAGGCCAGAAGAGCAAACAGGTCATCTATTTGATCTAAGAGCCTATGTTATTCATCATTGCTCATAGGGGGGAGGCAAATTCCTGCTCATACTGAATATTTTAATTCTGCTATGATACAGGTTGCTTCAAGCTATTTAAAGTGTATATATTTCCAAAGCTCCTTCTGAGGGATACAATCACAGGTGAAAACTTGAGGTCACTGGCAGAATGTTCAGCATGGGAGAAACATTTGATGAGGATGAGGTTTACCAAGAAAATTAACCTCAACTTCCCCACTTATTATCTGTGAGAGCTTGGCAAGTTATGTCACCACCCGGACGTTGACTTTCCTCATTTGTAAAATGATGAGAGTGATACTCAATGTTGTTCTAAAAGTTAAATGAGATGACATTGCAGAGTTTCCAGGACATATTCAGTATATCCTCAGCACTAGTTCATGTGCTCCTCTCTCAAGAAACGGCAGTGCCAGCTAAATCTACCTTGGGTAGATGGAGCCTGAAAAATAAGGAGGGGAATAAGGGGCAGCATCGGACATTATTAATTATTTTTATCTCCCTGAATAATTGTCTCAACTGATGAGTACATAATAAATCCTTGTTGCTAAATTGATGAGCAAACAGATCCACAAAATTACATAGACAGTGGATGTTTTACATATGTACAAAGAGAATCTGAACAAGCATTCCACATGCATTTTAGAGGACTGGGGTTGAGATAGCATTGGTGTTACCAGGAAATTTACTTATTTATTTATTAGGAATCCTAATTTTTATTTGTGACACCATTTCTTGATCTCTGATATATCCATATTTACATTTTTAGACATAATTTATCAAATTAACTGGTTCTCTTCTAGACCAAAAACAGAAGATGCCTGGATATTTGCAAAGCCCAATGCCATTCAGGCTGTTGGGGTCATGTCTTTTGGTGAGTATGTGGCTTCAAAAGGCCCTTTCCCAATAAGGAGTCACCTATTCCCTGAAAAAGAGCTATTTCATATTTATGCCTGGACAGCTGGTATCCTAAGTTTTAAACTTCCTATTAGCAGCATATGATCTAGTTTATGCCAATATGAAACTAGGCTCAAACTTTTCTCACTCATTACTAAAATTTGCTTCAATTTGGAGCAATCTGTTTCTCATGCAGAAACTCCTCATAGTTATCTTGTTTCTTAACTTGGAAGTCTAGCAAGTGTTATGGACTTCTTCAAAACTTGCACACAATGTGCTAAGAATTGGCTGGGTGTCTAAAGTAACTCTGTGTCCCAGATGGCAAAGGAAGTCATGCATTGATAATTATGGCGTTGTTTAGATTTTCCTTTAGATGGGAAGGGTCATTAGGAAAAGGAAAGGGAGAGAGAAGTTTGGATAGTCTGGTTTATATCAAGACATGAAGCTATAACATAAGCCTGATATGAATGAAGTTTCTCATTTCTAGACCCCTTAGAAAAATTGTTTTCTTGCATATTTAGTAAAACAATATTTTGAACATCAGTTGATTGACATTCTAAAGTAGTATTAATCTCTAAATTTCAAATAAGCAAACAAACAAAATCCCAGGCCTACTTCAATAATGCTTGTTTCCTTTTTTCTTTTTTGTATTACAGCATTTATTTGCCACCATAACTGCTTCTTAGTCTATGGTTCTTTGGAAGAAGCCACAGTAGCTAAATGGTCCCGCATCATCCATACGTCCATCTTGGTTTCTGTATTTATCTGTGTGCTCTTTGCTACATGTGGATATTTGACTTTCACTGGGTTCACCCAAGGTAAAATGAGAAATTCAGTTCTATGGTATTTTGGTGTTCATGTGGATTGGTACCAATATATCTACTGTTCTACTAATTTTTAGCAAAAATTGGCCACTCTTACATTTGAAATAATCATTCTTCCACCCATTCTCTGCTTTACCCTCCTGCCTCTCTGCTGTTTCCTCAGTTTTCCCTTCTAAACTGCTAAACTTCATCCTGTAGTCCATATCTTCTCCTTCCATCTTCCTTCCAGGCTCATGAATGCTGGCTCAGGTCCTCCCGCACTCCATTGTACCTTCAAACTCAAAATACCAAAGGCCTCCCGGTGTTCAAAGCTAATAATCTTCTGGGTTCTGGTTCTGCTGGATCTTTCCAAATCACCTAACAGCAATGAACATCCTTTCTTTGCTCAACTTTCTTCCTACTATACTCTTATTGTTATTCTTTCTTTCTATTGACATTTTTTCTTTCTTTTTTAATTTGACCTCTTTCTTCCCCTACTCTACCTGGATGATTAGGTGAGGCAAGTTTTCTGCTCTGTTAACAAATTCTCTGGATGTTTTCATCATTTCAATGCTAGTCCAGACTTTTCATTTCTGGCCTGTAGGACATTTTTATTGAATTGTTCCATTCTCGTCTGAATCACAAAACATCATCTTTTCCATAAAAGCAATTCTTTCCCTTTCTCCCTCCCAAGTTGCTTCTCTTTTCTTGTTTCTACCCAGGCCCAGCAACTAAGTGGTCCTCTCTTACAGGGCCCTTGACCCTTTCATTCATTACATTCCAACGAGTGTAATACGTAGGGTAGTCTGACAGCAGACCAAATGCTGTGATTCACATATTTCACAGCTTTTGAAGGTCTGGTATCTCACTTGACCTTCAAACAACCCTTTGAAGGTAAGTGGAATAACTAGTTTTACCTCCTCTTAAGACACAAAGAGGTGCAGTAGCTTGCCCATGTTGGTTGGTGACAAAATAGAGAACAAATCTTCTGACACCCAAGTCCCATTTTCTTTCCATTCTCTTCCTGCCTCCTCCACCTTGGTCAACCATGACCCACTAAAAGCTGTCTCTCACTTTCCAACTCCTCTGGGCTTAGTTTTCTGTGATACTAGAGTGTTCTTGGGAGAATGGCTGCCTTGTTTTAAACAGGGGTTACAGGTCACTGTGATTGTACACAGATATTTCTCAGAAATTGAAGAATGATGGTTTAATAAATAATGATTAACATGATACCAATGCAGTCAAAATATAATACCTGTGTGTGCCAGTAGAGAGCAGTTAAAAGTGACCTTGAAGGTCTTGATAAGGACTATTTCGAAACTTTGGCATGTGTCACTATTGCTATACAGTTTGTCAAGATGAATGGCCTAAGGGCTGGGTCTGCATAGGACCTTGGGTTTTAAATGCCTCTTCAGTAAAACATAAACCTTTTTTTTTGTTAGTCAGACCTTCCTGGTGTCTTTCTTTTTCTTTCTTTCTTTTTTAATCAGTGGTAATTGCTCAGATATAATTAAATATTTCTGTAACAAAGCTGACAGGTGTTTGATGTTGTTGTTGTCCTTATTTTTCCCAAGCTGTAGTCCCCTAAAAATACTTCATTTCAAGCTGGAATAAGCTGACCCTGGTACTTCAAGCCATTTCTCCTTAGGCAAATCTGGTCCTGTTTGTACAAACTGTGTGCTGCTTTTCTTCCCTTGATGAGTAGATAAACTCCAGCTTGTGAGGCAGTAGGAACTCTGGATTATTCCTGACATTCTCATTGACTTTTGATAAGATGCAGGACCCATTTATTAGTGAAGGTTAGTGGAAGGGGCAGGGCCCATTTATTAGTGGAGGTTAGAGAAAGGGGAACTTCAGTCCTTTTTATTTTCAGAGTTCTGAAACCTTTTCAATCAATTTTTAGGCAGTTCCCTGCCACTGCTAGTTTGAGGTGTAAACTCATTCTGCCCCAAAAGGACATTAGAAAGGAATGTATGCTTGTTTTACTTGAAGGGAGTGGGTGACGGGGAGTCACTTAAATAAGTCTTCAGAAGAGGCAGTTTATTTAGGGTTTTAGCTTTTTAATGAAAAGAGTACAAAGGTATTGTTTCATTTTCTTCTTTTTAAACAATGTAGTGAAATAAGTGACTTTGGTATTATTTTCTATTCAGTACAGTTGAAAAAAGGCATCAGTAGTTTTCAAATTTAGGCATGCTACTTAGGAAATAAGTAGGTCCAAATGCATGTTATTTGGGAAATAAACATGTTATTCAGGAAATAAACATGGCTGAGTGTTTTTGGCCGACATGACTTCTCTGCCCTAATTAGATTCCTGTATTTCTTCATCGATTTCTGCAAACATACAGGATCTAAATAAGAACTGGTTCAATGTATATGGTTCATTATTTAGTCTGGAACTAACTAAATTTAATGTTCTTTCTGGGAAGCAGCCATATTTTCAGTTTTGAAACAGTGCATTTACACTTGGGCACATCAGATGACATAAAAGATAATATATGTTTAGAATTCCTTGGTGTGGTCCCAAGTCTGTGATTAACCCCTACAGCATCTTGTGCAGGAAATTCAACTCCCCAGATGTACTGGGCTACTCTTCCTTTTAGGATTGTCCTTGATCTAAGAATAGCACTTCAAAGGGAAATTTGTTTATTTTAACAGATTTTTTTTTATTATAATGCAGCCACTTACCAGAAACAAAGGCCAGAAGCAAATTTACAAAGCCAGTGCACAAGAACTTAGGGAGTTGATTCTAATGTAAGACAATGGATAAAGTATTTTTCAGAAGTTGATACAAATTTGTGGCAAATCTACCAAAAACAAACAATAAGAATAATAGAAAAACTATTAGAACTGAATTTCTAATCAAAAGAGACAGGTATCGATTTTATCGGTGAATAGCTATATGGTTACTAAATGCAAACACATTTAGACCCAGCAATCTGTTCCCTTAATTAAGTGAAATAAAGATTATAGAGCTTGATCTACAATAATAAATATCTCATTTGTTATGTACCTCAAAATCTAGTATCTCATAAATAAATTCATTTTATATTATTCTCTAGGGGACTTATTTGAAAATTATTGTAGAGGTGATGACCTGGTAACCTTTGGAAGGTTTTGCTATGGCATAACGGTCATTTTGACATACCCAATCGAATGCTTTGTGACTAGAGAGGTAAGCACAATTCTTTTTCAATACTTTGTCCAGGTTCTCTCTCTACTACATGTAAATTAGGAAGATTTATAAGTATTTTATTCTGGAAATTCCCAAGTACCTGACAAGCAATATAATTTATAAAATTTTCTTTCTCAAATATAAAATATCAGAATATAAGATTAATTTACATTTAAATGTTTATATTTTTTTTCAAAAGTTAGAATTGAAAATTGTGTTTATACTACCATAAGCACAAATATTTATACAACTGCATTCCAAAGTAAATGCCAGCCTTTTTTACAAACTAAGGCTATTGGCTCTTTTTCTCTTCTTCCCCTTCTCCTTCCCCTTCCCTTCTTTTTCTTCCCTCTTCCTTCTTATTCTTCTTCCTCCTCCTCCCCCTCTTCCTCCTCCTCCTTCTCCTTCTTTTTCTTCTCCTTCTTCGAAATACTGTGTTTAGAACCCTGAGGTACATCCTCAGTCTTTTATGTTTTGAAAAAGGGTTTCATGTTTTGAAATTGCTGAGGCTGGCCTCCAACCTGTGATTCTCTTGTCTCAGTCTTCTGGAGTAGTTGATCTGCATCATCGCATCTGGCTTAATTATTGGCTTTTCTTTTATAGTATTCTTACAAAGAAATTAAGTACCAAGGTTTAAAAAGTGGTTTTTAAAATTGTCATTTTGGGAAGATATTTTGTAAATCAATGTGCATTGAAGGAATCATAGGTAAGATTCTAATTGGTTTTGCTATTTTTTAAAAACTAAAATGTCTTATATTCCCTGGGGAATCAAAATACAACTTAAATCTATAGTTTTACAGATATACTTCATTTATATATTTATATGTATACATTCATATATGACATACGAAAATTATATTAATAATGTAAGTATGAAGTATATTATTTCCAAACAAAATTTTTGTTTATAAATTCATTTCTACATTATATTATATAGTCCACTTGGATTTGTGGAGAAAGATTAGCTGAAAGAGAATGAGTTCTGCTGTAAAATGGGATCGCATGGCTTGTCAGGAATCCCTTTTGCTGTCAGCTAAACACCCACTGCACTGGTTAGCAGTAAAACTGATCCTGAGGCACAGTGGTTCTTTCAGGAGTCACACTGAAAAGGCTTAGTCTTAGGATCTATTCCTATTCCTAGGGCTGTTTACACAGTGCACTATGTGAATGGGTCTAATGTATGAAGTGAACTGTCCACAGAGCCTTAAATGCACTCAGTAATCAGCAGGCCTCTCAGGACAGCCCCAAGCTTCCCTTCCCAGGAGCAGTGCTGGGTGAGGAAGAGCACAGGGCCTTGGAGGAGGGAAAAGTGCAACCCTGTGTGTCCTCTCCCTCTAACACTTTTGCTCACTTGCAAATGTGGCACTCACTGGTCCGTTTTCTACCTTGATTAGAAGGGTGAAGTCAAATGAACTGCTACTTCATGCAGATTTTTAAAATTTAAGTGCCTTTTAGAAATTTGCTAACTATTGTTAGATGCAGGAAATGGTATTCTTTCAGCATCTGCCCAGTACTTGAGGTTCAGATTTGATCTCTAGAACAGAAAAGAACAGATGGTGCGCTCCCATGCGGTTTCTGGTAAACTGCCTGTGGATGGTCTGAGTCACTTCACCTGGGCAGCTGCTGTCTTCAGTACTTGGACCTGAATTTCCTTTCTAGCTGCCATGACAGGAAGACAGAACTAAATCAAGATCTTTGCCATGCTAGCAAATATTAGGCAGAGGAATGTCATATATATCTTACCCATTCACTTCTTTTCTTTCTATACACACACACACACACACACACACACACACATACACACACACGGGGTGGGGGGGAGAGACAGAGAGCGCTAATATAACTGAAACCATTTCAATTCACAGGTAAGATATCCAGCCACATATAAAGGGAACAAAAAGGTTGTAAGCCCCTAATAAATACCCCTCACTGGCCTACCTCAGAATTTTTTCACTCTCACAGTCCCATCTTAGAAGTATTGATAATATTTGGAAAGACAGTTCAAATGACAATCAGAGTTACTAGTGCAACTCTTTAGCAGAAACTTGGTTGCATCTGATCTCTGGAGAATGTGACATACCAAGGTAACACAGCTTGGAGAGCTGCATCCTTTCCATACCAAGCATCCGGCCTCTCCTACCATGCCAACTTCTGCCTCCTGATCTTCAGCAGAAGGACACTACTACTCTATTCAGTCTTCTGTCTTCCATGGGTTTATTCCTACTCTCACCTCTTTACTCTTTTGTATGCTGTTGACTCAGTTGGCAATTCAGCTCCAAATTCATGTTTCAATCCCTGTCTCAAGCCAAGGTAGGTTCAGAACCTTTTAGGAATGCTGTAAAAGAGATTACTCTAAGAAAGACAGAGCAGGATAGCTGAAGCTCCTTCAAGTTCTAAAATCTATTTGGTGTTTTTTGTCCTGTTACAAAATGATCTATTTGTTTCTTTAGATTGGTTGTAGATTTCCAGTTAGGGTGTTAATTCCAGAGAGTAGGAAGCATCTCCCAGACATCTTCTCTTTGTAAATTATTTCACAGTGTGGGATATATTAAATAGGAGACTATTGATTGATTTCCTGATTTGAGTATTAATGGGAAATAGTGATAAACTCTTCTCCATTTTTGTTGAGTAAAAGCAACATAACATGGACTTAAATTGTAATGAGGAGGATTTCATTTATGTAGAATCAATTTCCTCTTAGTAAAGGATATTACACATCCAGCATCATTAAAAGGAAATGTGGTAATGCCTTCCTCAGAGGCCATTTAAGTAATCTAAATAGCATCTGCAGTTTGTTTTAGTAGTAACCTTGTTAGGTTCAAGAAGAAGAATAGGGTAACTTTCCAAGGGTCACTTTTACTTGAAAGATGCGTGTATTCAAATGCTGGTGTGTCATGCTCTGTGTCTGTAATATAATCCACTGACTGACTAATAGCACCACAAAAAATGCTTGTTCTTGCATTGTATGTTTGTGTGTAAGTAATTTGGAAAGATAAAACATTCATAGGGACAAGATTTGATTGTCTTATTGGCTATATTATATACAATCCTACATGCTATTATGAAATACTCTGTCAATAAATCCTTCATGCCTCAAGAGTACCACTCAGAATAATCTGTTTTTTTGGCAGGTCATTGCCAACGTGTTTTTTGGAGGGACTCTTTCTTCAGTTTTCCATGTGGTTCTAACAGTGGTTATCATTACTATAGCCACATTGGTTTCATTGCTGATTGATTGCCTTGGAATAGTGTTAGAACTCAATGTAAGTACATTTAAAGATCTACTTCTTTCATTCCAAAAATCTCTTAAAATAATGGTTCCACTGGGTGAGGAGGCACTCACCTCTGATCCCAGCTCCTCTGGAGGCTGAGCCAGAAGGGACAGAACTTGAAGGCCAGCCTGGGTAACTTAGTGAGAGGACACATTGTCACAAAATAAAAAGGGAAAAAGATTGGGGATGTAGCTCAGTGGTAAAGTACCCAGTTCAGGGGTTGAAAATATTTCCATTACTTTCTGAAGTAGAATGGAAATGTATTTGTAATATAATATAACAACAATACCATCTGTACTTCATAGGACTATGTAGTTTTGAAGCGGTGAGTCTCAAATGGGGGTTAATTTTGCTCTCCCTGCCTATATCTAGAGGCAATTAATAACTTGGTGGGCAGTGTTATTGGCATCTAGTGAGATGGTGTAGGTACTGCCAACATCTCACAGTGCACAACACAGCCCCTCACAACAAAGTATCCACTGATCCAAAATGTCAATAGGGCAAGGTTGGATTCTCATTACTGTGATATATATAAATTTCTATAAAAAAAAAAAAGAAAAGAAAAGATCAATTAAATGGACCTGGAATTTTCTTTGCTGAGTAAAAATATATTATCTGGTGAAATTCATTGAAAATATGAAAGGGATAGAGATACACCCATATTATACAATCACTTACCCAGGCCAAATTTCTTTTTCTTTTAATATTTTTTTTCTCTCCAGATCTTTCTCTCCAAACCATTCAAATCTAAATCTTCATAAGATCACATCTGAATTGATCCTTTTTTTGCTTCAACTAGAAGATATTTAGGTTCTACTTTCAATTGAACAGCATCCTACCCCAAATATCTCTAATTTCTTAGCAGAGCAAATATAAACTCTGTTGCCCCTGTATTCTGACCCCTGCCTTTATGAAAAGCTATTTCCCCTTTACTTAATAAAATCTACCCTTAGCACCAGCCAACCTTCTCTTTGGCTTGTGTGTATACCAATCAGTTCTTTCTTTTGTCCTTTGTCTTACCTGTTTCCCTTTCCTATAATAATCATTTTCCTTTCATTTCTGTCAATATATTACACAGACTTCACAGTCAAGCACAAATTATAACACATTTATTCATTGATGATTTATTTATTGTTTAATTATTATGTGCCACAAAACAGGAATGATGGAAGGAAATCAGAAAGGATCTATGCTTTCTCACAAACATAAAAGTTCAAGTGCTATGTAGGTGATGAAGATGTCAGGAAAGAGGATGGGAAGTCTAAATACATTTTTGAGGAAAATACATCATGATTTGATGACAGGTTCAATTAGGAAGACAGAGGGATAGAGTGCATGACTCCTTGGTTCTAATTTCTAAGCAGAAACAGCATAGATTTCTGATTCGCATCACACCATTTGGTGTTTATTGGGTCATGCACCATGGGAGGGCAAACTTTTATAGATAGGATCCCAAGTCATCATTTACACATTACGTTGAGAGTTAGGACTCAGAGAAGGTATTATTGTCAGTGAGGCACTATTCCCTCCAGATGCCATTGTGATATGAAGTTCCCAATAAAGGCTGTAGGAGATTCTGTCAGGAACACATTATGGGGAATTTTCTGGCAATGGGAAATTGCCCTTCCACTAGTGGTGAAAAACAAAGCCCAGCAGGGCACAGTGGGATGTCCCTAAATCCCAATTATTTGGTAAACTGAGAAAGGAGAACTGCCAAAGCCCAGGAGCTCAAGGAGAGCCTGGGCAACATTTTGCATAGGACAGGGTTAGTAGGTCCACTCAAGATTATTTCATGAAGCAACCTTGATGCAGTAACTTTAATCAAGTAACATCGTTTGTATATTCTCCTATGAATCATCCATTAATTTGTCTTACCTACCAAAGTGTAAGCTCTTTGAAGACAATGTTTAGCCACCTTCTTCATTTTTCATGATACTCAGAATAGGGCTACAGTGTGTTCAAATTCCTGCATGGATGATTGCCCCTTGAGACCAAAAATCAAGACCTATTTCTATAAATATCCCCACACATGACATTCTTTAGTGTAGTACCGGGAAATAAAGTGTGACAAAAAGTGCTGGTGTTGACCATGGTAGTAATCTTTTAACTATGCTGTAGAGATGACTAACATGATTCCCAACCCTGTTTTCTCCTTATTTTATGAACTGTATCATTTGAGTTCATAAGTTTTGTTTTTTAATGTTGTAGGATTTTGTTAAGAGGGAAAGCATATCTATCAGCTGCCTGAATAGGCAACCACATCTTAATAGACTAAGAAATGTTTTGTTCACCTTGAGTTAGCCAAGCACATACATATTGCTCATTTTTCAGGAATGATATATTTTTGTAAATCTAACCATTGCTTTATGTAGATTTAATTGCTAATTTTCATGACACGTGCAACAAAATCCTAAGCACATTAACACTAAATTTTCACTACTGTACTTACATTAAAAACATTTGTGATTAAGATAGAATCCTGTTATTATAGTCAGAGAATACCTGTGAATATTTAAAAGTCAAAATCTGAGCTGGCTGTGGCAGACCATTTTAAAAATTTAAAACATGATTCCAAATTCTTAGATTTTTTTTTAAAACCTTCTTATAGAGAGATACAAAACAATAACAGAAAAGTGTTATAATGTATAATGTATATAGGTTATTATAACCTAATAACCCAAGACAATGACACTTGTTTTAAAGCACATTGCAGAACTTAATAAAATCTGGAATCTCCGTTCTCTATACATCACCTGAGAATATGTGTTTTGCCCATCAATAAAAGTTTTGGTATGCACAATGACATATTCTGCTCTTTACCTACCTCCCTTTTGTGTGGACACTGACCATGAATAATAGAGTCAAATTTAGCATTATTTCTGAGAGTAACTAATACTTGCTGCAACATGCAACATGTGAGGAATAATTAAAGTATGCTGTGTTCCACTGCATAAGGATAATGAGAACTAACATGTGCAAATGCTGTGCTAAGTGCTTTGCATGCATTATCTTCCTTGATCCATATTCACTTTACGGATGTAGAAATTGAGGCCCAGTGATTAAATAATCAATCTGAGGTCATACTAGTTGTAAGTAGAACAATCAAGATTTGAACACAGGTGTTTGGATCCTCTAGCACACATATTTAATCATTGTATTCATCTGAGATTTCCTACATCTCAGGCATTAAATTGTGTGAAATAATTCTGCCCTTTTATCCATTTTATAATTTAAAATCTATGCATTGAATTCATTTACAAGTAAGGTTAAGAGTGATACATAATATATATGCATTGATTTATAATATTGGTTTAAAATAAATATCAGGAGATGGAATAAAACAAAATTAAAAGTTCTTCATCTTAAGTTTTAGCTAATAGCTTTCATTTTAGTTTATTATTGGGGGTGGAGCTTGTTGGAGATTGAACTCAAGTCCTTGTCATCTTCATTAATAATTGTAGTACTTTAGGAGTTCTTTTGTACTGTGGCTTCTGAATTATCATTAAGTAGAACAATGAACTTTAAAGATGTGATACATATTAAAATCAGATCTTGCAAAATTAGCGAAATGTTATTTAGTGCAATTGAACAACACAGGATAAATTATTGGGGATTATATTACTTATTCAATAAAAACCCCATTTAGAATCTTACTTTTATTTCATCCTTTTCATGACAGTAGACAATGAAATATTTTTCCAAAGCAAATGTGCCCTCACTTTTAAAGGATTAATTTTAAAAGCAAATAAAATGAATATAAATCTTGTTCTTGGTAATAAGAACCCAGCATCTTGGCACTGGCATTGCTATTATAGAAAATAGACATCTACTGTAATTGGGCCCTATGGGTTTCTACTTGCAGCGGCACAAAGAGAAAAAAAAAAAAAATGAAACAGCTGGTGCCTGTGGCCAGAGTAACCAGTTCAACAGGCATTGTGTGAAGCTTGCATGGAAGTAATAAAGCCAGCCAAATACCCAGTGAGAGCCCAGATACAGAAATATAGTCATTAAGGTTAGTAAGACATAAGTCCAAGTTGACGAAGACTTCCTGAGCTACAGACAGTTTTTGTTGTTTCAAGTATAGGAATAACTTCTATGAGTGTGAACACATTACAAAATAGAAATTTAAAAGATTCATAAGTATTCTTTTATTTTTTACTTTCCTTGCACCATTTGGGAGGTTTTTGTTCAGACAAGAGAATTCAGACACTTTTCCCATCCATATCATTGTTAAAATTCTTCAACACCTACTGCTCTTTCCCTATTGCAAATGGTAAAATGTCCTGGTATCAGCTGTACTATTACCAGTGGATAGCACTGTTCTGTCTTTATAATAAAACCATGTTTTACTGTCTCTCTTATAAGGAGTTCTGGTTTTACACCATGTCAAGCAATTTTAAAAAATCATTCCAAAGCCAGTGATGTATCCTCAACAGGTCTACACTAAATAAAGGAAAGAAGTTGGACTAATTTATGGGAAATAGATCACATAGAAATGCACTATAATTTTACTGATGATCTTGAATTCCTGCAACAACCTCTAGCAAAACTGAACTTTCAAGTTACCAGAAAGTAATTGGTCTCAAGATATGATAATCAACTGGGCTTCTTCCAGTACAAACATCAGCAATGTAATTTTCTCTCTAATTGTTACTTTCTCAATTCTTATGAATTACAACATAAACAGAACACCCCTTGCTTTGTCCTGCCCAGCAAGTTAGGTTTGTGGAGACAGCAGCCTCTCCATAGTGGGTGACAGCAGTTTGTCACCCTCCTAGCACCTTCAGACTCTGCAGGTCCAGATTTGTTTCTACAATGAGGAGAGCAGTATATACATGGATTTGAATTACTTTGTTGTTTCAGAAATTATTCCTTCAAAGAAATCACAGAGGATAAGCACAGATTGAGTTCTATGGTATTGTTCACAATTTAAAAAAGCACTGGTAGACTGGGATTGCATCTTGGAGGTAGAGTGCTTGCCTAGCACTCGTTGAATTCTAGGCATATGATAGCTAATCTTTGGTTTATTGTGTACCTTTATAGGTATTCTTTTGTATTCAGGCACTATACATAGCAAAAGCACTTTGTCTATATGTTTTAAATTGCAGTGTAATACTGGTTTCTCTTACTCTTTCCTCATTCTTGTGTCTCTTATTGTTGAAATATTTTCCATGCAGTGTGGTCCCTACTATTCTTCCCCAGACCTTTAGATACTGCCTGACTAGTCTGATTTCATAAAGTGAAACCTATAATTATTATTTCTCCGGATTTGTTTTTTGGTTTTATAAAAAACAAAAAGAGGTGTATTATTGAAATCATACTTGTAATATTTTTTGCATAGCTTAGTGTAGAATACATAATAATTTGATTAAATGTTGACATTGAGAAAATAGTTATTTTAAATATGTTTAAAACTATAATCTGTTGTTTTACATCATCCAACCTTAAATTCAGTTTGTTTTGGTTGACCCTAGGAAAAAAATCTGTGAAAATAATTTTCCAAAAAGCTCATAAAATATTGGCTATAGATACATAGAGTTTCTTTATACCATGCTTATATACACTTACAAATTCTTACAATGACCTCTTCAAATATAGAAAAAAATTTTGAAGAAATCTTGTATTTAATTATAAACCAATATTACATTTTTACTTACTATGTGTTTTTTGTACTTGTTTTATATTTAAGAGAATAACATGTTATATATCACATTAACAAAATGAAAGGTAATGACCATATGATCATCTCAATTGACAGAGTAAAAGCATTTGACAAGGTCTTCAGCATCCTTTTGTGACAAAAACTTTAACAGATTAAGTATAGAAGGAAAGTTTCTCCATTAAATAAAGATCACTTATGAAAAACTCCAGTTAAGATCATAATCTATGGGTAATAACTAAAAGTGTTTCTGCTAAGATCCAGTTCAAGGGAGGGATGCCCACCTTCAGCACTTCTATTCAACATACTACTGGAAATACTAGCAAGGGCAATCAAACAAGAAAAAAAATAGAAGACATCTGAATCAGGATGGAGGAAGTAAAACTATAATTACAGATGACATTGATACTGCAAATGTTGAAAAAACCCAATTTTCCACAAAAATTTTAGAACTAATAAATGAATTTGATGAAGTTAAAGGATTCAAAGTCAACATAAAAATCAAGAGCACTTCTTTACACAATTAATAACTTAAAATAAATTTAATCAAGTAAGTAAAATTCTGATGAAAGAAATTAAAGGAGGTTCAAATAAATAGAAGGATATTCTGTGATCATTATTTGGAAAAATTACTATTGTGAAAATGTCCATATTATCCAAAGCAATATATAGATTCAATGCAATTTCTATCAAAATTCAAATTGAATAATGCCTCGAAATAGAAAAAAAATCTTAAAACCTATATGGAGGCACAGAAAAACCCAAATAATCTAAAGCAACACTGGAGAAAGAAAACAAAGTTAGAGGAATCACATTTCTTGATTTTAAATGATATTGCAAAGCTATAACATGTAAAAGAGTATGGCACTAGGATAAAAATAGAAACTTGTACCAATTGAAAAGAACAGAATGCAAGTATATAGTCAAATCAGTATTTCACAAGGTCATTAAGAGGATATGATAGGGAAAAGATAATTCCTTAATAAACAGTGCTGGGAAAATGGATTTCCACATTCAAAAGAATGAAATTGGACCATTATCATATACAAAAGTCAACTGGAAAGGTTTAAAAGACTTAACTGTAAGACTTGAAACCATAAAATTCTAAAAGAACATGGGATAAAACTCTTTGCCACTGGCTTTGGCAATTACTTTTTGATACCATAGCAAAAACAGGCTACAAAGGAAAAACATACAAATTGAACCATATCAAACTAAAAAGTTCTACACAGCAATGGAGACAGTCAACAAAATTAAAAAGCAACCTATGGACTAGGGGGACAGTACTACAATCAGAGGTTAATATCCAAAAATTTTAAAGAACTCTTACAACTCAATAGCAAGAAAACTAAAAATAACAGAAAGATTAAAAAATGGACAAATGACCTAAATAGACCTTTCTCCAAAGAAGACATAAAAATGACCAATAACAAAAGGTACTCAATATCACTAATCTTTAGGGAAATACAAATCAAAACCACTGTGGATATTACCCCCATAGCTATTAGGATGAACATTATCAAAAAGAAAAGTATTAATGAATATTGGCAAGGCTGTGAAGAAAAGGGAGCCCCAGTACATTATTGGTGGGAATGTAGATTGGTACAATCACTATCAAAAGCATTATGGAAGTTTCTAAAGAAATCAAAAACAGAATTACCATTTGAGTCAGTTATTTCTATTCTGCATTGATATCCAAAGGAAGTGAAATCACCATCTCATAAAGATACCTGCATTTCCATACTCTCATGTCAACTGTAGCGTTATTCACAATAGCCAAGATATGAAAACAACCTAAATGACCATCAGTGGATAAATGGATAAGGAAAATGTGGCATATATACACAATGGAATGTTATTCAGTCTTTCAAAAGAAGGAAATCCTGCCATTTGCCACAACGTTAATGGATATAATGCTAAGCCAGATACAGAAAGAAAAATATTATTTGATCTCATTTATATATGGAATTTTTTAAAGAAGCAGGTCAAGTATACATATACAGAAAATAAAACTATGATTACCCAGGGCGAGAGACTACGGAGGAAATGGGATGTAGGTCAAAGAACACAACACAGCAGATAGAATGAACCAGTCTAGAGATCTAGTGTAGAACATAAGAAATATAATTAATAGAATTGTATGGTATATGGGATGTTTGCTAAATAGATTTTAGCTGCTCTTTTCACATATGAAAAAAGTGATTATGTAAAATGATAGTCATGAACTTTGCATCACTATGGTAACCATTTCACTATCCATGTGTATCTGTGACACTGTTATGGATAAACCTAAAATATACACACACAAAAAAAAACACATATTTTCAAGGAAAACTTTTATTTTGTGGGTAAAGAGAATAAAATTTGTCATAAATTTTAATGTATTTTATTAATTTTATGTTCTGTTTAATATGTGATACAATTAAAACAATTAGAAAAAATATATCAACTAAAATGCATTAAATTTCAACATTTACATCATTTGTAAAGTGTCTAGTACGACTGGAGACTATTTAGAGGGAATTCTCTTTTCCTTTGAAGTCAATAACTTGGGATTTCTTTAACTCTACTACCCATTATTTTCAATCTGACATTCTGCCTTAGGTTAAATTTATCTATAGCTAGTGTGGGGGTAAGTTATCGTCTTTTAGTTCTGCTGTCAATTTTCTAGGGTAATTAATGCATTTCTTTTTGCTTGAAAGAGGATGTAGAAATGCACTTCCATGTTAAGTGCCCTTAGGGTTATGGTTTTCCTTTCTCAGCACAGACAGGCACTACTTTCATACAAGCATAGGTTTCGAAGGAAAACAATGTATGCCCAAACATTTTCCCAAAGTCCCCATTTGTACACAAATAACAAACAGATCACTCAGGTTGGAAAGGCATAGTGGATACATAAATGAAGAGCATAAGGAAAGAGAGTATGACTGAAATAAAGGGAGATTGCAGGTTTGCTAGAAGTCAGTCTTATCATGTTTCATTTTCTATATTATTTTTCTGATCATCTGGTATTAAGTCTGTTGTACTGTTATATATTACCTTTTTCATTTCTAAATATTTCTTTCAAAAGGAAAAACCTATTTCTGGGTCTTTCTTGGAATTATTTTTCTATCCTTTGCTTGATTCAACTGAACTTATCACATTTTCAACATGTGCAATGAAAAATACATTTTGAAAATGTTTTTAAAACTGTCCAAAGAATGTTTCCATCTTAACGTTATCTTGTTTCTTGTTTTCAACTCGCAGGGTGTGCTCTGTGCAGCTCCTCTGATTTTTATCATCCCCTCAGCATGTTATCTGAAAGTGTCGGAAGAACCAAGGACACACTCAGATAAGATTGTGGCCTGTGTCATGCTTCCCATTGGTGCCGTGGTGATGATTTTTGGATTCATCATGGCTATCACAAATCCTCAGGATTGTACCCATGGGCAGGAAATGTTCTACTGCTTTCCTGACAATGTCTCCCTCACAAACATCTCAGGTTCTCATTTTCAACTGACAACACAACTTTCCATTTTGAACATCAGTTTCTTTCAATGAGTTGACTGCATTAAAAATATGCATGTTTTCATAGACATCTAAACCACTTAATAATATCAATGTTTCAGCCTCTATTTATATTGTAAAATTATCACTTTGGCATTTATCAAGACTTGTGTTTCTTTACTCTTTAGTGCAATGTAAAAGATAAAGAAAACTAGATGTCTTTTACTGTAAACTTGGACAAATGCTTCATTCTACTGACCTCAGAATACTAATGCTAATTGGGGAAAGAAAAATGAAGCCTTTAGTGTTTGCTGCAATCCTGTCAAAGAATTACTCTTTATTTAATGTATGAGCCAAGGTATTGTGCTCTAAAATAAGTAGGTAATTATGAGTTGGAACTTTGTGTATGCATCCTTCAGAACAGAAAAAATGTCTTTAAAGAATTGAAGTGATGGGGAAACCAAAAGAACGACTATCTGAAGAACAAACAGAACCTATTATAATATCAGTAGAATCCCTCGTTAAGGGAAAAGTGGCTCCCTGGAGTAAGTTCTCCTCATGTTAAGAAGCATGAATAATGATGTCCAGAGCAAGGTGTGTGAGGAAGCAAAATCACCTCCCAATTTTTGGTGTTGTGGGAATATGATGGTCACATTATTATAAAAATAGAACACACACACATATTGTTCTGAGGCATGAGCCTTAAAGATCATTTGTGCATCAAATTTGAACCTCTTGAATTTGCAGTGCTGGCAGGAAGACACAATGAGAAAGAAACTGCAGTAACAATCAGAGCTACACAAGAGGTATCATCACTCTCCTCAGAGAGATGTTGGAAGCTCTTACTGACTTGGTCCTATGGGAGCACATATTGAAATAGGGTTTGTCCTTCAGGGTATTCACCAAGAATCATAACTAGTGAGAGGGAGAGAGAAACAAGTTTGGAAAGGAAAGTGGAACTGCAATGCAGGCTGACAAAGCCTCAGTCAAGTCTACAGAGAATCTGGAGCCCAAAGGACCCATCAGAGTTGTCCCTGTTCAGAGGAAATAGCCAAGTTTTAGTATTGCTGCCTCCATCAGAGGTAACGAAAGTGGACACCTGGGGAAGGAAGAGCCCTTGGGGTAGGCAGCTTTCTGCAGCTGAGTATTTGACAGGAAGTGAGAGCAGGAGGCCAAGCTCTACTGATGGCCAAGGCATCACAGGCTTCCTTGATGGGGGAGGTCTGGAAGACACAGCTGTGTTTATCGCAGACACCCTGAATTTTTAGTGAGGATTTTGATGTCTTGATGAGGATTTCACATCTTTATATTGATGACAATCTTTAAAGACTAACAAGGAAAATTGGGGCCATCTGAATGACTTCCTTCTGTCAAGTGGCACCCAAATTGAATTCCTGACCTTTCATCTGTATTTTAGTCAGGTTGACCATACATAGTTCTACATTGATTGTGGCCAAATAATGGAAAAAAATATGACAAGCTGAGTTAATACATACATAATTTGTTTTTAAAATTCCACAGGCAGAACAGAAAAAAAAATCATAAGATCTATATAAAAAATAACTTCACAGTAGTTTGAATAAAGCAGCAAGAGTTGATTTGTCATCAGATGACTTCCAGTAGGAAAATCCTAAAAAGTACCAGGAGCCTGAACCTTGGCAGGTTAGGTCTTCAGGGGTGATTTTTACTTCAATAAAACATCCTCTATACCACTAATTTAATTAAAATGCTGTTAACTGAATAGCTTTTCTTATTTAACTTGTAAATGTGTTTCTTATATTCTTTAAGTTATAAGTCTAAGCCATTTGTGCCTTTTTTAGATTGGTTATATGCTTAGGTAAAGTTATTATAAAATACTTTCATTCCATAGTAAGGGAATGTGAGATATTTTTGCAACAGTTTATCCCTACATTCTCCAGACTGAGAAATACTTTTCCATTCAGTTACGAGATAAAGTCACAAGACATGAGATTTCCGAAAGTGAACAGAGAGGCACGTCAAGGATAACGTCATTTAGTACTTAACCATCTATTATCTTGTACTTTGGGACATGTTAACCTTGATCCTCCAAGTATTTGCAAAGCTCCTAGTAGGAACTGAATGCACCTTTTAAAACCCAATAAATATTTGTTTGTTACTAATCAACTGTAGAACAAGACCGCCTTTGACCTAGTTATCAGAAGCATGGGTTATCAGTTTCTTTCAACTGATGAGTGAATAAATCCTAGGAACGCACTCTATTTCACAAGAATACTGGGTTATTTGTTTTTCACTGAACAGAACAGCATGGTGGCAAAACAAAGCAGAATCTCTACCCCTATCTACTTTCTGCCTCAATTTAATCAGAGATTTCCACTGAAACTTTTTCCTTCCCTGCTATTTGTTGCCCATAACAAAGTAACTTGAAGGATATAAACCAGTTTTTGAAGCTGTTATTACTTTAAAATTCCAAAGGGTTTCTTAGTTTTAAAAAGATGGCGGCAGCTCATACATTGCTGGTGGGACCGTAAATTAGTGTGAACACTCTGGAAACACTCCATACTCTGCAGTATGGAGATTCCTTAGAAAACTTGGAATGGAATCACTATTTGACCCAGCTATCCCACTCCTTGGTTGATATGCAAAAGACTTGCATATCACTGATGCAGCCATATCAATGTTCATAGCTGTTCAATTCACACTACTTAAACTATGGAACCAAACTAGATGCCCTTCAATAGATGAATGGATAAAGAAACTGTGGTATATATATACAATGGAATATTACTTAGCCTTAAAGGAGAATAAAATTATGGCATTTGAGGTAAATGGTTGGAGTTGGAGACTCTCATACTCAATGAAATAAGCCAATCCCCCAAAACCAAAGGTCAAATGTTTTCTCTGATATGTGGATGCTGATCCATGGAGGGAGGGAAAGGAAGAGTGAAGGAACTTTGGATTAGGCAGAGGGGAGTAAAGGGAGGGGAAGAGGCAGGGGAATGGGAAAGATGGTGGAATGAGATTAACATGATGACCCTAGGTACATGTATGATCACTCGAATGGCATGACTCTACATCATGTAGAACCAGAGAAATGAAAAGTTGTGCTCCATTCATGTATAATGAATCAAAATGCATTCTGCTGTCATGTATAACAAATTAGAATAAAAAATAAAAAATTAAAATTAAATTAAAAAAAATAATAATAATAAAATGGTGATGGCAGCCAGGTATGGTGGTACATGCCTGTAATCCCAGCAGCTTGGGAGACTGAGGCAGGAGGATCTCAAGTTCAAAGGTGGCCACGGCAACTTAGAGAGGCCATAGCAACTGAATGATATCCTGTCTCTAAATAAAAATAAAAAGGGCCAGAGATGTGGCTCAGTGGTTAAGCACCCCTGGGTTCAATCCCCAGTACCAAAAAAACAAAAAGGCGGAAAGCAATAGTATGTGTTAATGCAAACATCTAGCCATATGCTTCCATTAAAGATGGCATTTGTGTAATTTAGGAATTGCATCCTTACCAACTTCACTTAGAATTTTAATTTCAACCTTAACTGAATCATCTTCAAAAATCAGAACAGGTAAACTGTCTTGCCTTGGGACTCTTTCTAACCATGTCAAGAAATACTTGTTCCTTCTTGTCGTTCCCCAAAAGAAGTCCAAATCCAGTTTATCCAACTAAGAAAACCCCAAAAAGTCCTCCACTGGGGCCATGTTGTATACTTTTACTTAATTAATGACACATTTCTTGAACAGGAGAAGGCTTCCTTCTGTTTTACTTTCTGTTGCCCCCCACCCCCACCCCACCCTGCTCAAGAAGGCAGGTGCTAGTCCATTTATGAAGGAAATGATGGGATCAGGCATGCCATGCACACCTTGAGGAGCTCAAGCATGGGCCAGACAGTAGCAAGAGGCAGTGTTCCTATAAATGCTTCCCAGACTGTGGGCAGATAAATAGCTTTACCAATTTTAGGAATTTATACTTATTCTAAAAAGAATATTAAGAAGTTACCCATATAACAGAGCAAATATGCCCAATGAACCAGACACCAGGAGCTAGAGAACACACAGACCAGGAGGGAAAAAATAATGATTTTCCAGAGCAGTGGTTTTTCAACCTCAGCATGCATCAGAATCACCTGGAGGACTTAAGAAAACACAGATTTCCAGGCTTCCCTCTGCCCCTCCCGGAGCTGATAATTCAGTACTTCAGTGTGAGGCCTGAGAATTGCATTTCTAAAAATGTTGTTCATTCAAAGGACCACATTTTAATAAATTTGGAAGTTGGACATAAGGTGCTAGATGGGGACATCTGTTTAGAGGTTGGGGCAAAACTGGAGCAAGATGTAGGAAAGGAGGGGAAGGAAAATTAAGAACAAAGAGAACAGAGATTACAGCCTAAAGTCAACACAGCTGTGGTGGTTAAACTGAAAGCCTGGTTCCCAGCCTGCCAGCATCCAGGGACTCAGCTTTATAGCCCTCACTGAGAGAAGGAAGACAGTATACCAGTTCCTCAAGAGTACACCAAGTTTTCTGAGGATAAACTCTCAATAGAATGTCTTACTTGGAATATTACTCAGGGAACATGAGTAAAACTGGGTTATGAACTCTGTTCCTTTTTTTTTTCCCCTTTGCAGTACTGGGGAGTCAACCCAGGGACATGCTACCATTGAGCTACATCTCTAGTCCTATATATTTTTTACTTTGAGACAGGGTCTTGCTAAATTGAGGAGGCTGGGATTGCAGGCATGCACCGTCATGCCCAGCTTGAACAATGTTTTTGATAACATCAGGCAGGTAAAGAATTCTTGCTACGCTGTTTTACAAGATACTTGATCACTCCACTGATGTTTGCTACTCCACAATGAAGAGTATCAGTACATTTAGCTTTGGTATTTTCATAATATTATGCATTTGCAGTAATATGTAAGTGAATGTTCATTAAAACAAACAGAACTAGACTTAATCTGTTCCTCATCCCTAACTCTCATTTGATTCCTGTCTTCACCAGCTAGCACCCAACCTTATGCTGACTTCTAAAACGAGCATTATGCTTTCAGGCTCTTCGTCCTCCAAAATGACTTTTGTATTATTTCAAGATTGGCCTTCTTAAAGCAAAGCTTTGATCATATCACTTGCTTACTCAAAAGCTTTTCATGAAGCTCTGTGCTTGTGGGATAAAGCACAAACTCCATAGCCTGTCTTCAAAGCTTTCATAATGTGGCCTCAACATGCTGCTCTGGCCTTATCAGCCATCACTGCAAGAAGGAAGAGTTTACTGGAGCGTAAATGAAAACATGTCTTTACACTGAAAATGTTTTGTGTGCCTTTTGCTTTGCCCTTGAATTCTTGTCTTTCTCTCCTTTAATGCCCAAAATTCCCATGGAAATTCTGTCAATCCTTCTGTCTTCTCCATGCATCATCCTTGACAACCTAATTGCAATTTACAAAATTCCCTCCTTTGGAATTTTGTAGTTCTTGAGATTGTTACATATAGGAACCTTTTGGGGCAAACCACACTAAATATTCCTTGAAAACAGAGAATGTGTTTAAAGCCTCTTTTTATTCTTTATAGCCCATGGCATGATGCCTTGGAATATAGTAAACACTTAAGTGTTTAACATGAGATTTATGGTACAAAAGAGAAATTGGATATTTCTACGAAGAGCAATACAAAACACTTTATTGGATTTTTCCAGCTGTAATGATTGTCATTTAGTAAAGCAGAGCTTTAAAGTGATAGAGTCATTTATCCAACAAGCTGATGTATATAATTGGGTTTCTTGTTTTGCTTTACTATGCATAGAACCTTCCGAGAAATTATGTGGCAGTTTTTTATTGTACTGGGGATTGAACTCAGGGGCACTTTACCACTGTGCCACATCCCCATTCCTTTTTATTTTCATTTTGAAACAAGGTCTTGCTAAATTGTTTAAGGCCTCACTAAGTTGTTGAGCCTGGCTTTGAACTTGAGATCCTCCTGCCTTAGCCTCCAGAGTCGCTAGGATTACAGGTGTGTGCCACCACACCTAGCATGCGGAATATTCTCAAAAAATACATACAAATCAGCACTTACATTTTCACTTGTTTAATTGCTAAATGAACATTATTTGTCTCTTTCTTAATCATAAGCTGCTTGGAACCTAAAGTCATGTCATATTTAGTTTTATTTTTGCTACTGCTTGCTCATATATCTTATTCATTCAAAATGTTCAATAAACATTTAGTGGCTTGAAGGTATCTAATTTACACACTTAATGTATATTTAAATTTATATTCCACCAGAAAAAATGGTATGTTAATTCCTTTATTTAATATTACTTATAAAGAAAGAATCAAATCTTAAAGCCAATTTGTGTTTATGGCTTAGGTACAGTTTTCACCTTGCTTAACCTCAGCAGACAGCTCAGCAATTTATTAAAGCACCAAAAGAGGAGGTGGTTTAGGAACACACAGGGAACGATTTCAGAAAATCACCCCAGGCAACATCTCAGTCTCCAGTTTAAAATTTGAAACTTTGGAAATTTTTGTTTCCAAGGCCACAGTGGCAACTATGCGTTTGTCATTTTTTTAGTTTTGTTTTGCCAGAGCATAGTAAGGCCAGCTCCAGAAGAAGGAATTTAGTTCAGGCTTCTTGGAGTCAACTGTCATCACATAACAACATTGTTCTTCAGTTCTTTAGGTCGAGGGAAGGAAAGAGTAAAGTATCTTCTGAGTAAAAGTAAAAATCATTGTACCCCAAAAATGCAACCTTTGGAAATTTTTGGAATTTTCTTGCATAATTTTTGAATGTGGATAAAGTCCTAAGAATTTGCTAAGGTATACCTTTTAACTCTTGTCCCCCTCTGTGAAAGATGGAAACAAAGATGAAGAATATGACTTTGGGTTTCCTGTGTTCTGCATCTCAAAATATTTCAAAATGTGTTCAGATTTTTAAAAGGCTGTAAGAATAGACAAGGGAAGGAAAATATGTTTAAACATTAAGAAAAACAGGGCTTAGCGTATCCTAGGGCTTTGTAGAAGGGACTATTCAACTGTAAAAACACAGTAGGAAATATTCTGTGTTCTAGAAGACAGTCTGATCTTTTAAAGATTTTAAGAAAGAAAGTAAAGCAATTAAAAATGTTAGATTCAGGTGAAAAGTTTCCAAGAACAAATAATTTCATATAAATGTCAGTTGAGGACCCTTTGTCCTCAAATTGTCTGGTTAAACCTGATTTTAAACCCCGTTCCACAGTTTTGAGGATCTACCCCATAATTTCTACAAATTCTGGCTGCTTTATCATACTTTTTAAAGCTGCCATGGACATGGTTCTTTTGCTCTATATCTAAAAACCTCCACAATCCTCTAGATGCAGAACATAATCCCTTTATTACTTCCCACAAAAAGTCACTTACTTCATAGAATGTGTACATTTTCTTTTTCATTATTGTTGCCTTTGAAGATTTAGAATGACTACAACAAAGGATCAAGCATGGCCTTCAACCAATTTGGGGCTTCACCATCCAAAGCTCCGTTCCGTTCCATTTCCTGAAGTGAACAAGAGAATCTCCCCTCTACCTTCCTCAGGAAGGTCCCAGTACTTCTAGGCCCTGGGAGAACTCTCTCTTTCTTTCTCTCTCTCTCTCTCTCTCTCTCTCTCTCTCTCTCTATCTCTATCTCTATCTCTCTCTCCCCACTGTGTACTCCCCACACCTTGTCAGTTTTTTCCCAACAAAAATGCTGACCTAAGAAAACTTCCGAGAGAAGGTGTCAATCTAGCTGTTTTCCCATCTCCTCACCAATATGTACTTCGGGATTTACATTCTGAATTGTATTTCTGTTGACTCTGTTCTCCATGAAAAGAGAAACCCAAAAAAATTCTGCTTTGCATAAAACCAAAACTTGGATTCATGGCTTTAAAGCAGGAACCACCCCATCTAGGTGGGTATAGAAGGGGTGACTAGCTCCCCCTGGTTTCCGCACACAGCGAAGCCACACATCTTGAGCTGTGCTTCCCAGACCTCAACAGCTTATTTTCAGCCATTGTAATTTTTCACCCCAACACTGTACTGTTCTCCAAACAACAGCTGTGTGTGTACATGCTTTGTTTGCCCTCTGGATAAATCTAGCCTTTCAGAATCAGATTAGAGCAGGCGCAGCTGTAGTGGGTTGATCATCATCTGTTTCACGAGTGAGGGAAATCTCTAAATCTACTAGTTTTCTCAAATATTATCTATGAAATGAAATGATGGAGTCTGACATGTTGCTGATTCCTCTTCCATGTTTAAAGGAGAGATGTCCATTAATACTGAAGCATAAATTAGAGGCTCTCGATTAATAATTAGGAAGTGTGATTCTAAGAGAATGGAATGCTATCCTCCCACCTCTCTCTCCTTCCATGAATTCCAGCAGAATGAAGATTACGCCCAAATACTCCCTCTTCTAAATGGTCTCCCCAGCTTTTTCCAGAAGACAATAACTTTTCTCCTTCTGCATCCTGTGGGTACTATATACACATTTGACAATAGAAGGAACAATCGGTGTGAATAAGGACTTTCTAACAATAAGAGCTGCCCAATATTGGCACATCTGCTTTGAAATTTATTGAACCTTCTGTGCCTGGAGTAATTTAAGGTTTGATAATTGCCTACACTGTGGTAGGGTCAGTTCATGTGCTATGTAAGAAGTAAATGTAATAATCTTGAAGGTCTGCTCTGATGCTAAGCTTTTAGGTTATGCCTTATACTTAATGTTGAGATAAAATACAGCTGATATGAAACTCCGTTGTTATTTATTGTTGCATGTCTTTTTAAAATATGTAGATTAAACATTAAGAGCAGTGACCATTTGTTCCTTTTAGAGCTTGAACTACCTTGTACAAAATAAATGTTCAAAAATTTATGACTGGCCCATGAGAGATGATTTTAAAGGGGGGTTAAGAAAGGGAAGGGAGCACAACCTGGATGTCACAGGAAAGCAGGGAACTGAAACTCCAAACTCTGTTCTTGTGCTCCCACGAAAGAAAATCTAAAGTCAGACCCCAAAAGTCATGCGTGAGAAATTTAATTTAGGTGAAAGTAAAGTAAAAGCAACTTAAGGCTTAAGCAGAGAGTACTCTCAAGAGAGAAAGTGAGCTATCTTCAAGCAGAGAAGGACAAAGGAGACAATGCTGTCTCCAAATTTATTACTGTTTGATATTTACCAGGAGATCTGGGGACCACCTTCTATACTCTTTGCCAATCAGGTGTTCAACTCCTCCTTCACGTTGGTGGTGGAGTTTTTGAACTTAGTTGCTCCTCTCCAGAA
This sequence comes from Glaucomys volans, assembly GCA_020662805.1. Taxonomy (NCBI): domain Eukaryota; kingdom Metazoa; phylum Chordata; class Mammalia; order Rodentia; family Sciuridae; genus Glaucomys; species Glaucomys volans. The sequence continues at coordinate 189,020 of JAJEJO010004191.1, forward strand.
CTGTCATGGTGGCCATCCTATTTAAGAAGACTTCATCTACAAGTCAATCCCATGTTAATATGGGCACTGGGATCAACAGCTGGTCAGAAGCTATCTTAGTGCTCCCAGGCTACTAAAGGACTCTTCCTTCCCAGACAAATGGAGACACTTATAGCTATAATTCCTAGCTTTACATCAACATCAATGGACCCTGTCAAGAGTTAGTCCCATTAATTGTTTCTTCTTGACATGATTTCCAACTAGGTCCCTTGCTTCTGTTTACTTTCTACAAATTAACTATTACACTTTGCTTTCTCATCTACTTTGGAAGTAGTTTAAAGAAGGACCCTAAAGTAATTTAAAGAACACTTATGACCTTGCCTTCATTTCACTGCTCATTGCTAGCTAGTACTTAACACTGGAGACAATAGGCAGACATGAAGAGCACCATAAACTACCAGGTTTCCAGGGTTGAGGCCCTGAGGAACAACAGGGGTTCACTTATTCTGCCATTGGGCCCAGGCAAAGGAATTATGAGGTTACTGCTAACTAACCAGCATGCAAGACTCTCATTCTCTTCCTTCCTGTCCTCATTTCTACTTCTCTACTTAAAGGGAGAATCATTTGCAAGAAACACTGCACAGTGTGTTTAATAATTGTACCAAAGTGAACCTTCAATAGAAGAAAATTCTCTAAAATCAGAACAGAATCAAACCAAGAAAAGGATGAAGACAAATGCATCAAACCCACATTTGTGTTCACAGATGTGCAGCATGTTGGTGATTAAGTGCTGGGAGGTGCTTATACTACTTTAAACTCACAAAGTATGCTGGACACTGTGGCACATGCCTGTAATCCAAGTGACTCCAAAGGCTGAGGCCGAAGGATCACAAGTTTAAGGCCCTGCCTCCAAATTAAAAAATGAAAAGTAGGGATGTAGCTCAGTGGTAGAGTCCTCCTAGCTTTAATCCCCAGTACTGCAAATAAAATAAAACCCACAAAGTAGGTGGGTGCCTGGTGGTGCACGCCTGTAATCCAAGCGACTTGGGAGGCTGAGTCAGGAGGATCGTGAGTTCAAAGCCAGCCTCAGCAACTTAGCAAGGCCCTAAGCAACTCAATGAGACCCTGTCTCCAAATAAAATACAAATAGGGCTGGGGATGTGGCTCATTGGCGGAGTGTCCCTGAGTTCAATCCCTGGTTCCACAAAAACAAAACAAAACAAAAAAAAACCCACAAAGTATGGTCTGTGATCAGCAACATGGTTATCACTTGGGTGCTCTTGAGAAATGCAGACTCTCAGGCTGCATCCAAAACCTACCAAACCAGATCTACATTTTAACAAGACTCACAGGTCAACTGTGTACATGTTCAAGGTGGAGAAGCTTGAGAAGCCCTGGAGTAATGGGGGCCTTGTCCTTTGTTGGGGGTAGTTTATCAGAATCAGCTAGGAAATTTGGTTCAACACAGTATCAGTTCCTAGAGAGGACACTGCATCTATGCCAGAGATTCTGTTACTGATGAGAATGTGCAATAATCATTGATTCCCGGCTGTAACACTGAAGCCTATTTCTGTTTGTTCTACTTATAATTATGTGGTTAAAAAACATTTTTTTCCATCATTGTCTAGAATAAATACACCTAGTCATAACTTTTCACTAGGTCAAGCTAACAATTTCTTTTTAACTATGACACAATACTACAAAAAAAGACATTTTAAAAAATACTTTCTATTACCTTATCTTATGTCATAAAGCAACTCTGAGAAAATACAAAAAGAAATAGAGATAATACCCTACATCCTATCAGATCGTAATGGAATGAAATTAGAAATCAATGATAGAATAAAAAAATAGAAGTTACTCTAGCACTTGGGGACTAAATAATATGCTATTGAATGATGAATGGATAAAGAGGAAATCAGGGATGAAATAAAAAAATAGAGGTAATTAGCATAATGATACAACATATCAAAATCTCTGGGACACCAGGAAGGCAGTGTTAAGAGGAAAGTTCCTTGCATTGAACTTATTCATTAAAAGAATTGAATAAAAGAACTAACAATATATCTCAAAGTCCTAGGAAAAAAAGAACAAATCAACACCAAAAGAAGCAGAAGATAGGAAATAATTCAAATCAGAGCTGAAATCAATGAAATTGAAACAAAGAAAGAATTCAAAAAATTTGACCAGTTGGTTCCTTGAAAAAAATAAATAAAACTCATAAACCCTTAGCCATGCTAATGAAGAGAGAAAACTCAAATTACTGAAATTTGTGATGAAAAAGAAAATACCACAACAGACAGAAGATAACTAGAAACTATTTTGAAAATTTATGCTCCAATAAAATAGAAAATCTTGAAGACATCAACAAATTTCTAGAGGCATAGACCTACCCAAACTGAACCAGGAAGGATATACACAATTTGAACAGATCAATCTCAAGCAATGAAATAGAAGAATCCATCACAAAAAGGCTATCAACTAAGAAAAGCCCAGGACCAGACAGATTCATAGCCAAGTTCTACAAGACCTTCAAAGAAGAACACCAATACTTTTCAAATTATACCATCAAATAGAAAAGGAGGGAACCCTTTCAAACTCATTCTATTAAGCTAGTATCACTCAGATACCAAAACCAAAGACACATCAAGTGTTATGATTTGAATGTGAGGTGTCCCCCAAAATCTCACATGTGAGACAATGCAAGAAGGTGCAGAGATAAAATGATTGGGTTATAAGAGGCTTAATCCAATCAGTGAATTATTCCCCTGATAAGGATTAATTGAGTGGTAATTGAAGTGGGAGGCTGTGGCTGGAGGAGGTGGGAATTGGAGTGTGGCTTTGAGGTATATATTTGTATCTGGCAAGTAGAGACATCTCTCAGCTTCCTGATCATCACATGAGGTTCTGCCCTCCGCCACACTCTTCTGAATGATATTCAGCTTTACCTCGAGCCACAAGGAATGGAGCTGGCCTTCTATGAACTAAGACCTCTGAAACTGTGAGCCCTAAATAAACTCTTCCTTCTCTCTGTTCTGGTTGGTCTTTTAGTCACAGCAGCAAAAAAGCTGACTAAAACAGCAAGGAAAGAAAACCTCAGACCAATATCCCTGATGAACATAGATGCAAAAATTCTCAATAAAATTCTGGCAAATCACATATGAAAGAAAACATGTTAAAAAGATAGTGCACCATGATCAAGTGGGTTCATCAGAGGGATGCAAGGTTGGTTCAACATTCAGAAATCAATAAACGTAATTCATCATATCAATAGACAGAAAGACAAGAATCATATTATCATCTCAACAGATGTAGAAAAATCTTTAGACAAAATGTAGCAGCCCTTCATGTTCAAGAAACTAGAGATAGTAGGAAAATACCTCAACATTATAAAAGTTATCTATACTAAACCCAAGGCCAATATCATTCCAAATGATGAAAAATTGAAAGCATTCCAAGATCTGGAAAAAGACCAGGATGCCCTCTTTCACCACTCTTATTCACCATCATCCTTGAAACTCTAGCCAGAGCAATTAGAAGAAAGAAATTAAAGGGTTGCAAATCGGAAAAGAAGAACTCAAACTATCACTATTTGCTGCTAATGACATGATTCTATATTTAGAACACCCAAAAAAACTCCACCAGAATTGCTCTAGAACTAATAAATGAATTCAACAAAATAGCAGGATTTAAAATTAACATCTATACATTAAATTTGTACCTATACATCAGTGATGAATCCACTGAAAGAGAAATTAGGAAAACTACCCCACTCACGGTAACATTAAAAAAAATAAAATATTCAGAAACCAATCTAACAAAAGAGGTGAAAGACCTCTACAACGAAAACTACAGAACACTAAAGAAAGAAATTGAAGAAGACCTTAGAAGATGAAAAGATCTCCCATGTTCTTGGATAGGCAGAATTAACACTGTCAAAATGGCCATACTAGGGCTGGGGATGTAGCTCAGTTGGTAGAGTCCTTGCCTTGCATGCACAAGGCCCTGGGTTCAATCCCCAGCACCACAAAAAAAAAAAAAAAATGGCATTATACAAAAAGCATTATACAGATTTAATGCAATTACTATTAAAATCCCAATGAAATTCTTCATAGAAATAGAAAAAGCAATCATGAAATTCATTTGGAAAAATAAGAGACTCAGAATAACCAAAGCAATCCTTAGCAAGAAAAATTAAGAGGAAGCATCACAATACCAGAACTTAAATTATACTACAGAGCCATAGTAATAGAAATGGCATGGTGTTGGCACCAAAACAGATATATAGACCAATGGTACAGAATAGAAGATACAGAAACAAACCCACATGAATACAGTTATCTCATACTAGACAAAGGTGCACAAAACATTGCATTGGAGAAAGGATAGCCTCTTCAACAAATGGTGTTGGGGAAACTGGAAATTCATACATAGCAAAATGAAATTAAACCTCTATCTCTCACCCTGCACAAAAATCAACTCAAAGTGGATCAAAGACTTTAGGCACTAGAACAGATACCCTGCACCTGATAGAAGAAAAAGTAGGCCCAAATCATCAGCATGTCAGCTTAAGAACTGACTTCCTTAAAAAGAATCCTAAAGCACAAGAAATAAAATCAAGAATCAATAGATGGGATGGAATCAAGCTAAAAAGCTTCTTCTCAGCAAAGGAAACAATCAATAACATGAAGAGAGAGTCTACAGAATGGGAAAAAGTCTTTACCACATACACCTCAGAGCATTAATCTCTAGGATATATAAAGAACTCAAAAAATTTAGCACCAAAAAAACCCCACAAATAACCCAATTAATAAATGGGCTAAGGAACTGAACAGATACTTCCCAGAAGAAATATATGAAAAAATGTTCAACATCTCTAGCAATTAGAGAAATGCAAATCAAAACTACTCTAAGATTACATCTCACTCCAGTCAGAATGGCAATTATCAAGAATACAGGCAACAATAAATGTTGGCAAGGATGTGGGGGAAAAGGTACACTCATACATTGCTGGTGGGACTGCAAATTGGTGCAACCACCATGGAAAGCAGTATAGAGATTCCTAAGAGAACTTGAAATGGAACCACCATTTGACCCAACTATCCCACTTCTCAATTTATACCCAAAGAACTTAAAAACAGCATACTACAGTGGCGCAGCCATATCAATGTTCACAGCAGTTCAATTCACAATAGCTAAATTATGGAACCAACATAGGTACCCTTCGACAGATGAGTGGATAAAGAAACTGTGGAATATATACACATTGGAATATTACTCACTCTTAAAGAAGAATGAAATTATGGCATTTGTGGGTAAATCAATGGGACTGGAAAATATTATGCTAATCAAAACAAGCTAATCTCAAAGAATCAAGGCCAAATGTTTTCACTGATATACGGATACTAATTCACAAGAGTGGGGGAGAATAGAGCTTTTTTGGACTAGACAGAGGGGAGGGGTCAAAGGGGTAGGAATTATAGAATGAATCAGACATTATTACCCTATATGCATATATGATTACATGAGCTGTATAACTTTACACCATGGACAACCAGATGAATGACAAGTTACATTCATTTATGTATGATGTGTCAAAATGCATTCTACTGTCATATATAACTAATTAGAACAAACAAAAAATATATTTAAAAAATACTTCCTATTGATTTCTGGTTGCATGTAAAAATCCCTAATGAATAGGTCAGATAGAAGTTTTTAAGCAAGGAATGTACTTTGAATTTATGTCATATCTAATAAGTGGGTAGGGGTTGATAGTGAAGAGAAACATCACTACAATAAATATTTAAAACCTAATAATAGTATTTATGTTTGAATTCACAAAGAGAACAACTTAATAGATAAATATATGAAGTCATAAAATTTTTCTTCAAATTGGTTGTAGATTCTCAGCAAAATGTATACTATTAAATATCATAAGAAATGCTCTACTAGACTGAAGAACAGCATAAAATACATTTGACCTTAACAATGATGATTATGTAATTACTTTGTTAACATTAAAGGCTTAATAAAAATATACACTCTACTTAGAACCAAGCAATAACTAAGTCATATAATTTTTTTTTTTTTTTGGGGAACCAGGGATTGAACTCGGGGCACTCCACCACTGAGCCACATCCCCAGCCCTATTTTGTATTTTATTTAGAGACAGGGTCTCACTGAGTTGTTTTAGGGCCTCGCTAAATTGCTGAGGCTGGCTTTGAACTCACGATCCTCCTGACTCAGCCTCCCAAGTCGCTTGGATTACAGGCGTGCACCACCGCACCCGGCTAAGTCATATAATTTAATTTAAACTTGGTGAGTGTCTAGTATTCAGGGAAGAGAGACTAGTCCTCATTCTAACCTCAAGAACTCAATTATAAAGATAAAGCAGAAAAAATGTTTTGTTTTTTTTATTTAAAAAAAAATAAAGAAGAAGGAAATCCTGACTTTGCAAGCATAGATGAACCTGGAGGATGTTATACTAAGTGAAGTGAACCAGATAAAGAAAGACAATACTGGCTTTCAAGACACTGGTGTTGCCTGTGGTCGTTCTCTGTCAGCCATGGTCAACCCTACCATGTTCTTAGACATCGCCATCGATGGTGAGCCCTTGGGCCGCATCTCCTTTGAGCCGTTTGCAGACAAAGTTCCAAAGACAGCAGAAAATTTTCGTGCTCTGAGTACTGGAGAGAAAGGATTTGGTTATCATTCCTGCTTTCACAGAATTATTCCAGGATTTATGTGCCAAGGTGGTGACTTCACACGCCATAATGGCACTGGTGGCAAATCCATCTACAGGGAGAAGTTTGATGATGAAAACTTCATCCTGAAGCATACAGGCCCTGGCATCTTGTCAATGGCAAATACAGGGCCAAACACAAATGGTTCCCAGTTTTTCATCTGCACTGCCAAGACTGAGTGGTTGGATGGCAAGCATGTGGTCTTTGGGAAGGTGAAGGAGGGCATGAACATTGTGGAAGCCATGGAGCACTTTGGGTCCAGGGATGGCAAGACCAGCAAGAAGATCACCATTACTGACTATGGACAACTCTAATACATTTGACTCGTGTTTATCTTAACCACCAAACCATTCCTTCTGTAGCTCAGGAGAGTAACCCTCCACCCCATCTGCTCACAATATCCCATAATCTTTGTGCTCTCACTGCAGTTCTTTGGGTTCCATATTTTCCTTATTTCCCCTCCCAAGTCTAGCTGGATTGCAGAGTTAAGTTTATGATTATGAATAAAAACTAAATGACAAAAAAAAAAAGACAATACTGTGAGATCTTAAGTACATGTGAAATCTAAAGCTCATAAAAGTTGGGAGTTGTCAGGGGCTGAGTGGCTGGGTGTGAAGGGAATGGGGGGATAATTGGCCAAAGAGCACAACATTTCAGGTAGGCAGGATGAGTAAATTCTGGAGATCCAGTTGATACCATGGTGACTAAAGTTATTAATACTATAGTCTATGAAGGACATGGAAAATGACAAGCCCCCAGTGTGGCCTGGGAGGAGGGAGGGAGGAAGAAGACAAAACATTGATTCTTCCCCAGTAAATCCCTTCCCAGTGACAAGACAATCCCCGGGAAGGAGAACACATCAATCCTAAAATGGCAGTCCCTGGAAAGAGAATAAACATTGATCCTTTCCCAGTAAATTCTTTCCTGATGACAGTAAAGCTACACATTAATCCCACCCCAGTGACAATGCAATGATCCCCTGGAGGACCAGATAAGCACTGGGCCTTCAGAACTCATCCTTGCCCAGTAAAAACAAGTTTCCAACTCTCACAACCTATTTCCTAAATGCCCAAACTGACAATTCTGTTAAAGAGACTAAGTCATCTTTCAGTGTAACCTATAAAATCCCAGACCTCTTCTCTAACAGGGAGGGGGGACCATTTTCTACCCAGAAAGTGAGCCCCGCCAACGCCTAACTCTGCTGCTGAATAAAAGGCATAGCTTGTCCATGATGTCTGCTACCATCTGGAGTTTTATGATTTCATTGTAGTGCCAAGAGCATCTTGGTTATTTATGCTTATAGTCCATCCTCTAAATATGCCACGAAAGTAGTTCTTAAGTGTCTCATGCCCCCTCCACACATAAAGGGGTAACTATATGAAGTGATGAGTATTTTAATTAGCTCAATTGTGGTAATCATTTTAAAATGTATTTTGTATATCAAATACCTGCTGTCCACCTTAACTATATACAGGTCTTGTCAATTATACCTCAATGAAGCTGGGGGAAAGGACAGTGAGCCACAGGAAGACAAATCCAGATGAGGCCAACCTGGTGTCCTCAGTTCAGTGTGACCTGGCAGGATTCTGAGCCCAAAGTGAGGGTAAATCTCAACTTTGTCATTATTCATGAAAGTGACTTAACCTTTTTGATCCTCACTTTGCTCATCTGTAAATTAAAAAAAAAAAGATTAAATACTAGATTTCTGTAAGGGGTTTTCCTGTTTATTGGTTATTTGAATTAATTCTATGTATTGTATTTCTTTTTCTATTTTTCTCCCACAGGGGTTTTTTGTTTTATTCTTGATAAATTATTGATAGCACATCTCTATGAAATATGTATATAATAATTTCAAAGAATTATTTTTGTATTTATTTTTTAAGTTTATTAATGATTATTTTACTTCATTATGTTTTTTTAATTTGCATAGACAAATATATTGGATTTAAGACTTCCAATAATTTAATATCATTCTTCTATTCAAAAGCAATACTTCATACATACTGTCTTCTAGTTTTGAAGTCATCATAATTTGACTTATGTCTTTATAAGAATTTTATTATAAAATTATAAAATGTACAGTGTACATTAAATGAATAATGTAGCATAAGAAGAAAAGTAATACCACACTGTTAATATTTTGATTTATGATCATCTAGTCATTTTTTATGTATATTATCTTCAAAATTGAGATAATAGTACATGTAAAGTTTTGAGTCCAGTTTTTGAAATGCCATATTATGAGTGTTCCTTCTCAGTAAAAGTTTCCATGGGAGACTTAATTTTTTTTTACAGCTGCATAATATTCCATGTCTAATATATTCCATCACCATTCTCTCCTTCCTCTGTTTTTAGGATATCCCTCATGCTTTTTACAAATAACCTTAATGAACACATTTTCACATGGATCAATATACCATACAGGAATAGAATTACCTAAAGAATTTTAAAAGTTTTAATTTTCCTGATTTTTTTTGCTGCTGTAAAACTGAAATCTACTTAAGCTATAGTTATTTAAAATCACACAAGGATTCATGAAAGTCCATTTTGACACACATTATACATTATAATACCACTTAAAAATATTAACCAAATGGAATCTGTTCTAAATAGTTTTTAAAAATAAATATTTTGACTATACCTCCCCAGAGAGATATACTTTGAAAACAAAAAGAACATACGTTTTAAAAACCATATTTTCTGGGGCTGGGGTTGTGGCTCAGTGGTAGAGCACTTGCCTAGCATGTGTGAGGCACTGGGTTCGATTCTCAGCACCACATATAAATGAATAAAATAAAGGTCCGTCAAAAAGAACCCTCTGATTTAAAAAAAAAAAATTAAAAAAGTCCATTGACAACTAAAAAATATTTTTTAAAAAAACCATATTTTCTCATAATCATATTGCTAGTTCTTGTGGTGGTATAGTCATGGTTAGCCCAAGGCTACTATGTGGGTAATGCAGCTCAAAGCAAATGAGTAATTATGATGGAATCCTTAAAAATCAAAGAGCATGGACATGGGACAATGGAGATGCAGATATAACATCACTAATTTTGTAAAATTCCTGCAGCCATAAAATTGACTATGAAATATCTGTATAAATCCAAAAACATTTTACCTCTAAAGAATTAAAAACATGTTTTCTATTTCTGTTCACTACAGTGACTTGGGAACAATGACCAATGTGTAACATACTAAACACAGCTGCCCGGACTATGGTCTCCAAACACCTTTCCTCTAAAAGGAAGCAGGATCCCTTGGAGAAATGACTCACAGTAAGAGTGGGCAGAAACATTGTAAGATATGAATGGATTATCATTTGATGACAGAGAACAGAAGCATATCTACCAAAAGAGTCTGGAGGTCAACTTGAATTGATTTGCTGTAGTCAGTCAAAGATGGACAATATGAACATCAATCAGAAGATAATAGCAGTGGTTTAAAATACACCCTGTGTGTGTTTAAAAAAATAAAACTTTCTTTAGAGGATTAGAGGGAACTGATGTATTATAGAAAACTGGTTTAAAAAGGTGGAGTGGGAAGGGATTGAATCATAAGGACCTTAACCTCATCAGTGGATTAATTCAATGATGGATTTATAGCTAACTGGATTATTGGGAGGTGATTAAAACTGTAGGAGGTGGAACCTCATTGAAAGAAGTGGGCCCTTGAGGACTGTGTCTTGTCCCTAGCTCCTTTCTCCTTCTCTGTCCATGGCTGCCATGAGCTGGGAAGCTTTCCTCCACCATAACCTTCCGCCAGGATATTCTGACCTTACCTCAGGCCCAGAAAAATGAAGCCAGCTGACCACGGACTAAAACCTCCGGACCAGGGGCCAGAAAAAAATCTTTCCTCCCTGAATATGTTTCCTCAAGTATTTGTCACAGTGCTGAAAAGCTGTTTAACATAGGAATATATGGGAATCTCTGAACCTTCCTCTTGATTTTTTATGACCATATAACTCCTTTTAAAAAGTCTTTAAAAAAATTAAATGAAAGTAAAAATACTATCATCGAATGTTCTCCTTTCTTAACTCTCTATTATTTCTTTTTTTAATGTTAAAAATGGAATCTTCATCGTCACTGCCTTCTTTGTCAAGGGGCATCAGCAGAAGGGGCAGAGATGATGAGCCTTTTGGCACCGCCCTTCAAATGAGCCCAGCTTTCTCCATGGTAGTGAAGACAACAGTGGAATCAACAACATATTCAGCACCAGCATCATTTCATTTGATGTTGGTGGGATCTTGCTCCTGGAAGATGGAGATGGACTTTCCAATGATGACAAGCTTCCCATTCTCAGCCTTGACTGTGCCATTGAATTTACCATGGGTAGAATCATACTAGAACATGTAGTAAACCATGTAGTTGAGGTCAATGAAGGGCTTGTTGATGGCAACAATATCCACTTTGACAGAGATGGAAACAGCCCTGGTGACCATGCGCGCCATACAGCCAAATCTGTTCACTGACCTTCACCATCCTGACTCGGCTGACACTGCACGAATTGAAAAGGTGGGGCTGTCTGTCGAATGGGGAGGAGCAGAGAGCCTGCCTGCTTTCACTGATGCAATTTGACACTAGAAACCCAGGAAAATTTCTGAAAATTATGCAAAAAAAAAAAATGGAATCTTCTAGAATATGGACAAAACAAGAAATAATAGAGAGTTAAGAAAGGAGAACATTCGATGATAGTATTTTTACTTTCATTTAATTTTTTTAAAGACTTTTTAAAAGGAGTTATATAGTCATAAAAAATCAAGAGGAAGGTACAGAGATTCCCATATATTCCTATGTTAAACAGCTTTTCAGCACTGTGACAAATCTAACCATGCTGAAGATTTATAATTATTATCTGCTATGAATATTTTTTTAAATATAGTTAGCAAGCATGAAAATGCATCTCAAAAACATATAGGGTCCAAATAGGACATCTAATACAAGGCATGGATAGCAGCCTCTCCATGATGGGTTCCTTCTGATAATTTTGGACAATTTTCTTCATAATCTAATGGCAAGATGGCTCCCACCAAGGCCACACAGGGAGGAGTCTTGCCTTTTTCTTTTGCTTCCTAGCAACACCCAAACCTGATGCCGTTCAATACAACACGCTATCCTCAGGCGATATTAACATACACAACTCATGTAGGACCACAGAATTATAGATAGAAAATTTTGAAAAGGCTCTGAATCTCTACTACAGCGTGAGAAAATATCAGAATACAAATTTTATAGTGTTGAGGTAATTTGCACGAACACAGTCTCACATTCCTCAATAAACTTGGCACAGGTTTAAAGCTTTGAACAGTCTGTTCTTGGACAACTTCACTCTTATTTCCCTTTGAGGCAGCTGGCCCCTCCTTTGGCCTTAACCCAGGGTCATTGTCCTTTCTTGCTAGGGCTGCCATCTTTCCAGGCCTCCTCTGAGTTTTGCTTCCACAGATTTCCTAGGCCCCTAGCGATCCAGGCTCCTTTCCAGCCTTAAGCCCAAGTCAAGTTCACTGAACTCAAATGGAGACTGCTCTGGTAGTTCCAAATGTGATCTGAGAGTTTTCAGACCAACCTTCCTTTGGAGCTCAGGTAACAACATAGTTTACTTGAGCTAAACATCTTCCCATAATGAATATGTTCTGGGTTTCTAGTAATTATTTCATTTTTTTCCCTTTCTATTTCCTTATACTTCCAAACTTTACAGGATTATCCTTTTTATACTTCTTATCACATATACCTGGTGATTCCCCATCACCCACTCCACTCCAAACTACAATCACATTTTCTTTGAAAATGTCCAAGCTCTGAATATACTCTTGGAAAGTGAGCTCTGCCTCACAGTTGAACCCTCATAGAGTCTTGGACCCAGAAGAGCATGGAGAAGCATATATCCAAACTTAAGAACAGATTTCTGATAGCTAAGTGTAGTGAACGTTCCTGTTGCCCAGCCTATCCCCTTGGCTCTGTTCTTCAGAGGGCTGACCTTGAGATGTGGAAGCCCATTCTGCCCAGGTTCTGGGAACAGAGGAACAGAATTGTCTGAGGAGAACCTCATTCCTGGGAAAATGCATACCAAGTACTGACTTGTACTGGAGTTTGACAGCCTAATCTATGCCTCATAGTGGGCCAAGCCTAAGATATAATTTAGGTTCCCTTGAGGAATCAGCATGAACCTCCTAATTCACCTGAAATGTCTCTTGCTCATCTTCTTCTCCCTCCGTGTCCTACCTCCTCTACCCCCTAATCTACTTCTCCCAAGAAATCTTCCTTGATAAATCATAGATATTAACACATGGATCCCCATCTCAGAGGCAGCTTCTGGGGAACTCAACCTAAGAGTCCATGTTGTGAAAATGCCAACATTAGGTACAGTCGATCCTTGGAAATAATTTTTAGAGATTTTTCAAGATGTCATCTACATTAGCCCAGAAAGAAAAAGTTCTGGATTCTGGCTATTTGTACTGGAACAATCCAAGCTTTGCTTTCTCTCCTTAGCAGAAGGGGTAATATTGAAGCACCAATCATATTTGCTTAATAAATGATGTTTTATGGTAAAAATTATAAAAATAAATACATTTTATTTAGCCTTAGGTTGATCAGATAAGGAAGATGTCTCATGATAAGCTTTTTTAGGATATGATGCAGGGTTTTGGTGCTTCTATTACATAAAGAAATTTAGAATTCATATTTATAAGTAAACATCCCTAAAAGAAAGGAAGCATAGATAAGCAGAGTGAATATTAAAAACACTTGGTTTCCCTAAATGCAAACATTGGCACATAAGTGATTTAGGCTTGAGATTTATATTTATTGTCATAATCCGGCACTCATTTTGCATATTTGGTCACTGTTTTTAATATGAGAGTCCTTAGCAGATAGGTGCTTTATACACTGTTGAGTACAATTTGATGTCAATTTCCAACTCTTCATATTTCACATATGAACCTGTTTTAATTCACTGGAAATAACATAAGATTTATGAAGCTAATTTTTAAAATGAAACACTTCTACTGAGAAAAGATTTGTATTCTCATATCAACACCAAATTTAAAAAAAAATCAACCATGCTACCATGTAAAAATTTCAGTCACTTACAGAAAACTATTACACAATTAATCTTTTCTGGAAGCTTTTCAAATAAATTAAATATGTGACATCTCTATGTGAATTCTCAACAAACATTAAAAGAGCTAAAATAGCAAATTGATATCACCATACCTTTGCTCCCACACATTTTTATTTGGTAATTACTATCATATCATTTCTTTTGACCAGTTCTTCTCTGTTTCCTACAATCAAAACCCATATCAAGAATAAGCATAATTTTCACCAATCGATATTAGACATCAAATAAAACTTCATAGGAAAAAAAAAGATGATTTAGCATGAGACATGAGACAAGCTACCATGGCAAGAAACTGGGTAGTCTGTCTCAGGTAATCTGAGCAATAAAATAACTGTATGGACTCATCTAGATTCAGACTGAACTGACATTGCTTGAAGACCTTCCACTTGCATGACCTTATGGTTATTCATGGAGGAAAGACTTTTGTATCATCTACAAAATTTAATCTCTATAATTTTAAGTTTATGGAAAAAGTTAGACAAATATATTTTCCAGGCAATGATTTAAGAGGGAAAAATATTTATGAGGTACTAGATTGTGATGTCTTATACTCCAAAGTGCAATAAAACAAATGAGTTTTTTCCTTCACCTATGAGGCATTTTTAATTGATTCAGATAAAAATACATAGTTAAATGCAGATGTACATAATGAGATTTTGAAAGAGGAGTTAACATTTTAATAGCACACATAATTAATGATGTCTTGCATGAAGTCAAAGCAAGAAGAGTCATAGTGAATAACTTTTGAAGTAAAAAAAAAATACAGGCTGAAATGTCTTCAGAAATGACTATGGCTGCATAAAATCCAAAGCAATGAATGAGCTTTCAACATTCTTTTATAGAACCCTTAGGACTCCAATATAATGTATATTCAATTGTCTTGAGAAGACTTATGACAAGTTATTTAGATTAAAATAGGAAAACTTCTAATATTGTGGTCCTCATGCATAACCCACCTTTGCTGATTTTGTGAAGCAGTTGAAAAACAAAAAAAATTTTTCTGAGTTATTCTAGTAATTTCTATTGGGCATACCTCATCCATAAGAACGCAAAGGGTTTTTCTGAGGTTATTTTATTGTGCACTTTATTTATCAATTGATAAGTGTTCCTTGTGTTTTTATGCCAATTAATCTTTCTTTTTTATTTCTCAGATGTAAGAGCACAACTGGACAGACCAAAGACAGAGCTGGACTTTTCACTCTGTCCCTCATTTGTTGATCACACATCTGAAATTCTTTGGATAATTTTGGGAGTCAAGAGCAGCAGTTAGGTTGAAGTCCTGGCGTGATTCCTCACCACTGGGATGAAAGGTGGATCACCCCCAGGATGAAGCATTTTTTTCAGCATGTTAAGGCCTGTTGGAGCATTCTTTTCATTTTTCTGTTTCTTCAAATAAAAGCAAGTAAGTTGTTAAGTTTAGCTCATATGTGTGGCTGCCAGTTTCCTTTGCCCTACTTCCTCTCTACCACTTAGAGATTCACCCCAGCTGCTTCTTCCAACTCCAATCTGAGTGCCCTTTGTTGCCCTGGCTGCCCACCAAATTTGCTCAGGAAAGGCCAAAACAAATAGCACCATTGACAGACATTATGAAATGGGTGTTTCTTTGCAAGGAGATCCAGCAGACTTATAAGCCCTCTGGGGGGTCTCCAGGAGTAAGCTGAGTCAACATATTTGCCTCTAGACTCTCTGGAGCTCTCTCCTGCCAAGAATCAATACTCTTCTCAGAAGCATAAGGTGTCAGATCATTTCAGGATGATTTCTCTGACTCATGTACAGAGCTTGCCCATGGCCTCTGAGAATGAGAGGTAATAACAGTGCCTCTCCAAAAGGAGATAAACAGATACATCAAGGACTGTCCAGCACTCCAAACACACTAGGCTATGCCCAACCATTAAAAACATATAGTATAGTATTTTTAAGTGATATGGTATTTTAGTGATAATGGGAAGCCATCAGAGGACTTTGAGAAGAGAAGCTGTATTTTTGAAAGATTATCTATCTGATTGTCCTGATAAAGAGGACAAGAATGGAAATGAGGAGATGAATCCAGAGTGTACTGGTATAGGAAAAAAAAATGATGGAGGCTTGGTTTTCAGGGATAGCATATGGATTATATCTATAGGAAAACAGTGTTTCATTTCAAAAGTATTTATCTGAAGATCCTCTTTGTGCCAATAGTCACATAGGAGAGCTGGTTATTAAGGTTATTTCTAGTACCCAAAAAATACAACTGTGCAATTCATATATAACAGAGTACCTATTAGATAACCTCTCTGTGCCTCAGCTTCCTCTTCTATAAAGTGGGCTAAGAGTAGCACATGAGGTTGTTTTTAGAATTAAAATAATACATATAAAGCTCTTAAAAGAAAGTTTTGCATATAAAAGTATGAATAAATACCAACTATTACTATTAACTCCATTCTCTGTTATAGAGTGAATAAAAGGGCAGTTACTGTAGCTCTTCAAAATCTGCACAAAGCATTAAGGTATAATGTAAAATGAAGAACTGAAAGAATCAGCTTTGTTTTACCCCACTGGTAAATAAGACCTGTGTTCAGATTCTTTCTGCTTCCTGACTCTGGTCTTGCCACACTATGAATGTCTCCACTCAGCAAAATTCAGTTTAGTTCATGGCTGATTTCTGCCCACAAAGTCAAAACACAGAGTCTCTAAAAGACACAAATAGGATTTTATTATCCCAACAGATTTTTCCTTATCGGGAGTTTAGGGTACTTTTTACTTTCTCTCCTTGTGTCTCAGGGAATCTCTGATGTCCCCATGGCTCCTCCATGGTTCCAGCCCCTGCTAGGCAATACCCCCACTTTCCCCAGCAACCAAGGACACCACCATTGTAGTTCCAGCTCCACCTGAGTCCAGTTTCTGGTTTCTAGAAACAACATATTCATCTGGTATCCCTCAAATCAAGAAGAATTATAGCTTAGTGATGTACAGTTCCCAGGTTGACGAACTCTTTCATCTAGCTCCTCTGCTTACCATCACCTCAGTGATAATTTCCCAATATTAATTATTCTCACTATTTGAAAAATTGAGAGTGAGTTCCATTTCCCTGGCTAGATACTGAATGATATCCATAGTTATATTCACATAATTGGTAATATACGTAAAGTGCAGAAAGTGGAACACATGGGCAAAGACCAGGGCCCACTACTTGCAGCATATGTAAATATTGACAGGCAAGAAAAACTTTCTTGGGCGCTTTATCTACCATGAGCTTTCAAATAATTTTAAATAATGCTAAAAGTTTTGTTATAAAATTATAACTGTTTTTTGCTGGGAAAAAAACCACAGAAGTGTCAAAAATAAAATATTTTGTAGTAATTACTATTAACATACCTGTCCTATATCATTTTTGTGCTCTTCATAGTAGTGCTGGGGACTGGGGGAGAATGTGATATTTACTTTTAAACTAGTTAAGTTTCACTTTGTTTGACTTGAGCAAAACAAGATGATGTAGGCTTTAACATTAATTCTATGATAGCAGAGCTTGAGAGAGGTGGGAAGGAGGCAATGAAGACTGTCAAGGGCACTTACCAAGAAGGAAAGAGCAGGCTACATAATTTGGAACTTTCTGCTAGCATGGAACAAGAAAAGACATAGAGAGGGAGAGAACAAACACAATCCTCTGAAACATACTGAGGCATCCAACTTCTTATTCCACCTTAGCTACTAGAAAATTTATCTTCAAAGACTATCTTGAGCTTTTTCTTCATACCCAAAAGCACAGAGCACTGATCATAAACTGCCTATGACAATACCAGATGTCACTTATATCACTAATTAAATCTTATGAATCAGTTATGCTCTTTATGGTAATTGGTGCATTCCAAAGACATCAAAAAATACAAAGTAAATATTCAAATTTTCAACAACTTGCCTCAAAAAATATGCTAGAATTGAAAATAATGTTGAGTTTGTCACATCTACATTTAGCCAATCAGAAAAAGTCTAAATGCCACTCAATAATCATTAAGAATTTATGTATAAAAGTCATCATTAAAATGCATTCCTGATTGGACGCAGTGCATGCACCTGCAGTCCCAATTACTAAGGAGGGCGAGGCAGAAGGGTAGCGTAAGCCCAGGAGTTTGAGGCCAGCCTGGGCAACACAGGGAGAATGAATAAATAAATAAATAGCATTCCTCAATTTCTTTTCACTAGTTGCTTTCTTGTTAGTATCTGTTCTATCACCTTAAGATTCCAGGAAAAGATCAAATGACTGTCCTGTCCTCAAAGAAAAGAACCAGCTTAAATGTTAGAGAGACTAGAGACAGCCCTGCCTTCTGTACTGGAGGCCAAAGAAGAGTGGAACAAACTCTTGGGTTAGGGAGGGCTGGCAGCTCTTGGTGACCGAATTCCAAGGACAAAGAGCTGTGCAGCTTCAAGGTATATCCTCTTTGTACCATGGAGTACATGTGCAGAGTGCCATTCTGAAGAGATTAAAATTGAAAAATATTGCATAAATTTCTACTGCAGGTGTTTAAAATTAAACTATATTATAAACAGTTATCCCAGTTTGAAGTTAATTCATCAAAAATGTTATAAAATTATAAACCAACAAACAGGAAGTTGAGAAAAATGCATAAGGTATAGAAAGAATATTATCAATATGTAATAGAACCTGGTTTACTTAAGTTGCTCCTCTGTATAAAAAATGTTTGGTTTTTATTACTATTAGCTGATGAATTGACTGATTTATTAGGAGTGGAAGGAATTAGATTTTAATAGGTATTGGGAAAATTTCACATGAAGGACATAACAGTCAAAGACATGAAATTAAGAAAAAATACATCAGGAAATTTAGTAGGTGTTAAGGAATTCTATATAGTTTAGCAAACATGTTAGGAGACAGATCAAAACTGGGTGTAAGATGTGCACTGCCAGTGGTGGAAGAGAGAGGTATAAGAACCACATCAAGGATTGTGGAAGCTCTTCTGCAGATAGAGTGGAATCATCAAAGGTTTTGATGCAGGGTGAAGTCTGAGCTGTGATGTATGTCGAGACCACTCTGGCAACAATGCATGAGACATCCCTGGGTGCAGGAAAGAAACCAAAGCAAGAGCAGTAGGGACCAATCAACATCCAGTAAGCCATAAATGGCTGAAATACAATATCAGAGCAGAACTGAAAAGTGTGACTGGTTAAGGAGTCATTTCTGAAGTATCATTTACAGACTTTTATATTTAATAGACTAAAAGGTTAGAGAAAAGGAGATGCCAAGCTAGTGAGCTAAACTTTGAGCATAGTGTGTCATTACCCATCATG
Source organism: Glaucomys volans (assembly GCA_020662805.1). Taxonomy (NCBI): domain Eukaryota; kingdom Metazoa; phylum Chordata; class Mammalia; order Rodentia; family Sciuridae; genus Glaucomys; species Glaucomys volans. The sequence goes on from JAJEJO010004191.1 coordinate 208,141, forward strand.
GAAGGTAGAGAACAGGCCAGGGAGAAAAAGAACCTCAAAGGGAGAAAAAAAAAGTGAAAGGAAAAAATGGAGAGGGAGAGGGAAGTTGAAAATGAGGAGATAAGGAAAAATACTGAATAGAAATATTTATTAACATAAAATAGATATATCCAATTTCTTATATTCTTTGGAGTTGCTTAATTCATAAGAAGAATTTTCTCAGTCAAGTTAGCAAATCTATGATGTCACATGCCTAATATCAGGCATGTCCTACTCTGGCTGTGTGGGAGGTCCCACCCACATCTACTTCAGAACTTGTATTTTCTGTTGCAACACATTAGCTTAGAAATAGTCTGAAAGTATGCAAATGTGTTTCTGGAAGAAATTCTCACTTCTTACTTTTTCTGCTCTGATTAGAAAGCAAAATTATTCTAGAAATGTTTGGACACGGTTTACCCTTTCTAGAGGCAGAGCAGTGAGCTGACTAACCTCAGAAGCTCTGGGCTCAGTTTCAGCAGTTAACAATTACAATGGAAATCCAACACTAAGGCAGGCTGGGGAATCACTGCTGGAATCAAGACACTGTCACTTTGAGAAGAACACAGTAAGGAACATAATGGCCTATTGACAAAGTTGTTTGCTTATCATTTTTAGCACCAGACATTTAAAACTGGGCAGGAAACACCTTTGAAAAATGATAATCCCAAACAGTCTAGAATTAATACTGTGCTTTCATCTCTATTTCTAAGACTTTTGGTCATTTGGGTTTTGGTATTTTATATAGCTTCAAATATCTAAATGTATTCACAAGGTGGCAGAACAGAAAAATTGGACTCTACAGTATTTCTTCTGAAGAACTACTCTTGAAATGATTTTAGCAAAAGTTATTATGCAGATATAATTGTTTTCAGTAATTATTCAGTATTATTTTAAGTAAAACATAAGTTCACTTTAAGCCTCAGAAGCCCTTTTTCAAATGTTTCATGTGTTTTCTTCTGATATTTCAGTTTACTTTATAGACATTCACTTTTCCCCTAAAATTTGCAAGAGCATTTAATTTGATGCCTTCTGTGCCTAAGGCACTTAATTAGTATCAATGCAAAAATGTACAATTTTATTCTGCTGAAGTATTCCACATGCAGTATGTGATGAGGACTAAATAGTTCCAGGAGTCCAAGTGGTTGTAAATAAACTCTTATTAGAGGATTGAGTGAAAGGTAACCATGCTTTGTTCATCTTTTGGAATTTTATTACATGTCAGGTTACAAGGTCCCATGAACTTGGGACCACTAATCCTAGAAGCAGTAAAAGTAAAAAGTTGATCATATAATGATATCCAAAAAAATAGCCTTATAATAGCAAATGTTTCTTTGTGGTACATCTTCAAGTTGGCACCAGTTCTCCTTTCTCCTTCAAATAATGAAAGTACTATTCTTTGAATGTTACTGAGGCCCCCAACAGCTGACCAAATAATGACTTGAATGTATATCAGACATTCTTTATAGGGTTCACTGGCATAAAAACCAATGAAGAAAATAGGAGATATCTGTTATAATCTCCTGCCCAATTCCCATAACCACATGTTCTATCCACTTAAAAAGTAAGGGTTAAGTCAAGGTCATCCAGTTAGAGATTAATTTTTAACACTAAGTCTAGTGTTCCCTTCATTACCTTATCTTTATTAGCTTGTAACTAACACTCAGCCTGTAGTATAAGTTTAAAATTTGTGAAGCACAGTGTCTGGACCAAGGTATCATACTTTCCAAAAGCTTGCTTATTAAACCATTTGCTCAGAACATAATGCCAAGGAAAAGAATTCAAAGAACTTGGATTAGTTTCCTTTTGGTAGTTCTCATTACAACCTGTGAAATTAAATTACAAATCGAAATGCAGCTGAAATAACTCTGTAACTAGTGCTGTTGTGGCTAATGAAAAGCTTTCCATATGTAACACCCATCTCTGGGACATTTATTTTCATGAAAGTGAGTTCCACTTGCCAAGTACTAATGAAATATTTGTAAGTCTGAAACTGTTTGGATTCTCCTAAAGAAAATCATAGCACCAAACTCAGAGATGTATAGGATGCTCATAGGATTATATCAGTGCTCTTACGGTTAACACTGATTTCAGTTAGTCCTATTGATCTTCAGCTACATGCCAGGGCCTCTGCTAGCCCCCTCCACAAACACTGTGACATTTAATTCTTCCCCAAACATTGTGGCTTAGGCATGGTAATCTCAACTTCACAAATGATGACATTTCAGAATTTTGAGACTTACTTTGATGTTTTGTCCATAACTTAACAACAGCAAAATAAATTGATGTGTATGCATCTTTCATTGAGGCCCAAGGATAAGCTAGTATATAATGAAATTTTAATATTTATCATAGATTTGTTTATGTATTTATAAATAAGGCTAACATTTTTAGCAAACAAGTTTTATTCAAATGAAATGAAACATTGGGCTGTGTTAATAGGACTTATATATTTCTATATCATTTAATTGTTTATTAAATTTTCCTTTTAACTAAAAACAATTAAAATAAAAGAAAACAGATTTCTTCAAACTCTGTCAATATCTATCTACTCATTCTAATTTGATGCTGGGTCTTCATCATGCTATGGTAGAAATAATAAAAATAATTATAGAAAATATGTATGTTGAACTTATTATACCCATACATGTCCTACATATCCATGTATATCCTATAAATGTGGATATTCTATAAACTCATTTAATTCTCACAACTCTTTAAGTTACAGATGATGATGATGATGATGATGATTTCCATTTTAGAGATGAAAAGATTGCAATACAGAAAGCTTAAGGAAATTTCCAAATTTACACAGCTAGCAAATGACATGCAATGCAAGTAGTCTGCCTCCTGAACATAGGCCCCTTGACCCCACTCTCTATTGCTACTCAGTTTGAACTTCCTATAGCCCAGGTCAGTGACCTATGAGATGATCTATATTTTGATAGTTTCACTTTGCAGTTGAAGTTCCAAATTCCTAATCATTAACTATTTTTTGGGAAACAAAATTACATCTACTTCAATACATATTTACTGAGAGTCTGTCATGTGCCAATCTACTGGATGCTTAGGATACATAAGCTACTTTTGTGCCTTTGAAATAGTAGAAAACACACACACAAAAAAATTTTTTTTTTGTTCACCTGGATTCTCCATAAAGCAGAGCCTCTGATAAAACCTAAATTAAGTAAATTGATTAATTTAGGAGTGCCATCTCTGTGGACTGAAGCTAGGAATGGGGGAGTGGAAGAAGAAACAATAAATTGGCCTCCACTCTGGCTGACACTGCACAGCATTCCTCACTACCTGCCTGAGCGCATCTCTTACTCCTGTCTTGTTGCAAGCAGACACATTTTCTGCTCTTATGCCTTTGAACTTGCTAATTTTCTTTGCCTGAAATTGTCTTCCCCCAGATATTAGATGACTAATTCCCTCAATTCCTTAAGATTTTTCTTAAAAGTCATGGTCGATTGAGGCCTCCCTGTCCCCCCAAAATAGCACAACCCCCTCCAACATTTCCAACTATCTTTTCTTGCGGCATTCTTCTAATTGGCATTTATTTTTTTCTGATCTATATTTTTCTTCCTCATTTATTGTTTGCCTTTACCATCAGCACATAAGTACCTGAAACTGTGCCAAGAATATAAGATACACTCAATAGATTTTTGCCAAATGAAAGAATAGTCAAGTGGTCTCAGAGGCATCCAAATGCCTCCTGGATAGGTATTGATTACAGGGGAGAGACAGAGAGAGAGAGAGAAGAGAAGAGAAGATAAAAGGAGAGGAGAGGAAAGAAGAGAAAAGAAAAGAAGAGAGAAGAGAGAGAAGAAGAAGGAGGAGGAGGAGGAATAATTAAGAGATGGACAGAGGGAGGAGAAAAGAAAAAATGAAAACAATTTTGAAACCAAATGTACTTTTTCAATGTACAGGTAGTCTGTAGGTTTCAATATCAAAAATTTGTTTTGAAACAACAATGAAAAATAAAAATCCAGGGCTGGATATGTACCTCAATTTAGAGCACTTGACTAGCATGCAAGAGGCCCTGAGTTCAATCTCCAGTGTGGGAGATGTAGGAAGAGCCACTGAGCCATATGCACACCTGTGGCTGTGGAATGGGTACAATCCTGTGGAACACCCAGGATTATCATGCTTGGGTAGCACACTCTCAAGTGACCAACCCACCAACAGAGCATTGTCTCAGGAGAGTTTCACCCCATCCTCCTATTCCTCTCTTCTTACACATTGTGCAGTTTCTAGCTGGATTGTCTGATAGGCTCTTGCAACATTGCTTCTCTTTACTCTTTGTCCCCTATCTTTATAAAACATGTATGCTTCCTGATTAAAGTTGAGACTGCATCATAGAATCTGTTCTCCCAGAGTTGATTGTGCTCTGTCACCTCACCCCCTCCAAGGGAAAATTCCCATATTTTACTACACTCTAGTACCACCCCCCACACACAAGTTTCAATTTTTTTTTTAACCATTAAGTATATTAAGAACAATTTCAGGGTGATAAGGTAGCAGGGTTTTATGACAGAACTGAAGAAGACGAAATCCTTGATATGGAATCTGTAAGTTCTTTCAGAGAGGAAGAAGAAAGGGTTTCCCTTCCAGGAGAAGTGGTAGTGGGAAAGAAAAGAGTGGTAGAGAAAAAACCCTTCAGACATAGATGATGTTCTGCCTACACTTCTGAGAGTGAAAATTGTGGGGGCAGGGTGGAATATTAGTCAGTTAAGAGGAGAACCAATAACTGAAAAGGTTTGGTTCCATCTCCTGCTTGGTACTCTGGGAGTAGGTTCCCATGAACCAATCTCCCAATGGCATTGGGGCAAGAAGAGGAGGGTTATAACAGTGTTGAGGCAGTGGACGGAAGTGGTTTAACAGTTACTCCTCGGGTAGTATTTGTGGCTCCACAAAGCCTTCACACAGTACACAAGGTTTCCAAAAGTTCCCACCTATTTGAAGGAGGAACTATTGATATTTCAGAGATTAGCTGGGTGCTCACCTGAGGTGGTTACAATGCAGAGATTAAAGTCCTCCTACAGCCAAATATTTCCAGATGGGCACCTGGGAGCAAAAGGGAGACACGCCCAGAACAAATGCAGTATCTACAGTACCAAACAAGACCAAGATAGGATGTGGTGAGAGGAAAAATAATTAGGTTCTGACTTTGTTAAGACAAACAGACCACCTTTTCCTAGCCAAAGATTTCATTCATTAACACAGCAAGCAACTTGAAAAGTGAAAGATACCAACAATTAAGGATATCAATACAATAAACAAGTTAGGCATATCAATAGTTGCAAATCCAAGACCAGTTTCAAAGACCACGAGGCACTCATCACTCCAATGAGCATCTTAAACAGGCCATCTCAATATTTCTTATGAAGGAGGCAGGCACAGAACAAATAGTCCTAATAAAGAGTTGATCTCTGAAATGACTAAATACTTCCCTAATCAAATTGTTTTCACTATGAAGAAACTGTCTAAACTTGAGATATACCTGGAATTGGAAAGTTAAAGTTTTGATTACCCTAATCATCCAATTCACTGAGTTAATAGAGGGCTCAGGGAAACTTCATTAGTTATAGGTAAATAAAATCCCAATATTCTTTGCATATCTGCTTAATAATAAAAAGATTTTCTACTCAACAACAATAGCAGATACATCACCCCTCACCTCCCTAAACAGTTCTGAATTTAAAATATTATGACTCATTCAAAACCAATGTACCCAATCAATTCCTCAGATGCTACTGCACTCTGATTATTATAGGAATAGAGCTTAACTCTTTTCAGAGTCTTAGAGTTTACCATTCTGACAAAAGATATATGAACAAGAAAAATAAGCATTTAGAATGATGGAAATATTGGCTGTCAACATCATCTTGCGGATATTAAATATAAAAATGTGTATGTGGAAAAAAGACAAACACAACTCAATCTACTTTCTTTTTCCATGGTTCCAAGGAAATTCAGGATGAACTTCCTTCAGATTAATCATCCAGTCAACCAACATCCAAAACAGGAACTGGCATCCAAAAATATTTCCTAATGGAAATATTATATATAAAATATATATCATCATGTGATTTGAGGTTAAAAGAATGAACCAGGATATCCATTAATAAATGACATGCTTCTAAGCAAAAATATTTTCCTTAAAAACAATGTAAAATATCTTTGCTTTAATTTAATGGAAGATTCTTTCTTTAACTGAGTTTATTGCATAGAGATTAGATCAACACACTCTATAAAATGGAATCTCAGTTTCTGCATTGGTCATATGATGAAAGAATTTAACCTGTACTTTGCTGAATCTAATTACTATTTGGAATAAAAATAGTTACATCCAAGTGCTGTTTTTGTTTGTTAGTAACTAAGAGTGCTTTTTGGCTAATCAATTAAGCTAATATCCTAGCAATTAATTAAATTATAGATTGAAATCTAAGACTCACTGGGGAAAATCGATGTTCTTAAAAGCTTATTGACTAATCAAGACCAACTATTTTATCTATCTTATAAAAGCTATTTCCAAAATAAGAGAGGCAGAATTAATTAAAATACTTCACAAAATATAATTTCATCTAGGTGTTCAAGCCATTTAAAATACTGTTACTGGTTTCAATGTATCCACTAAAATTAAAAAGTCAATCTGTAAGAAATCCAAAGGTAAAATGAGATATATACATATTTCATTGCTTTTTCCACATGCAGTTTATATCAAATGATTAGGTAATCTGCCCTATGAAAAAAAATTTATTTAAAAATATCTTCTTGGTCAAGGGTTGTATATTTTCTCTCATATATAGAAGCTGGAGAAGAAAAAAGAAGAGAAAGGTGGGGGAGGATCTCGTGAAAATCAAAGGGAAGATCAGTAGACTAGAGGAGAGGGATGGGGTAAAAAGGAGGGAAGAAAAGACTACAAAATAATATTGGCCAAATTATATTGATATATTATGTGCATGTACAAATATGTAACAACAAATCCCACCAATATGTACAACTCTAGTGCACCAACAAAAAATATGGAAAAAGACACAATGAAACAAACAAACAAACAAAAAGTCTTCTCACTGGCACTGTATCCTGTAATGCTGGCTATTTGAGAGACTAAGGCAGAGGGACAGAAATTTTGAGGTCAGTATGTTTGATCCCCCAAACACACACATATCCAAAATGGTTGTACTTTTATTATTTTATTTGCAATTAAGAAAATAACAGCTACACATTTGTGTATATTTCTTTACATATGGAAAAAAGTCTGGAAGTTATAACCAACTATTAACAGTAGCTTAACTCTGAGGAAGTTGGATTGGGAGAAAAGGATGAGTATAAGATTTTTTGCTTGTAAAAAAGAAAAAGAAAAAAATATATATATAATCTCACTGCTAGTACTACTTTCTGTCTAATACTCTTGTGTGACCACATTCCATACTCAATCATTGATATTTTCTCCCCTTTCCTTGACTCCAGTTTGCACCCAGTTGTAGTTGTTCCTAAATGGTACTTAAAAACATTCTCTTTAGAAATTCTTTTTTCTTTCAGTGCTGGGGTTGATACCCAGGGTCTCATACATGCTAAGTACCTGCTCCACCACTGAACTACAACCCCAGCACTCTCTGAGTTTCTTTAAAGTGAAAATGACTATAATTGCAGGTAAGTACATAAGTAAGTGCAGGTATCAGACTTACTAGTGAATTCACTGATTGGAAAATACTGTTGCAAGTTTAAAGCAAGTAAAGAAAGCAAACAATCAAACAATAAATCTAGTAAGTTTTATGTCCACACGGTAATAATTAACCAGTTGATTTAGAGAAATAGAATCTTTTCCTCTCACTTAACATTAGAGAATTTTCCAAGACCAAGAGCAAAATAATCAACAAATTCTAACAGGATATTTCCCTTAGGATTTAAAAAACTAGTGACTTAGAAAAATTAAATAATTTTTCTATTGAAATAACATCCCAAAGTTAAAGATTATCAATCACAATAAAATTATAAAAAGTTCAATGTGAAGCCTAACCTGAATCTCATTATATTTTGGGTAGTATATCATCTTTAAAAAGTTGAAAACATGAATAATACAAATGTAGGATAAACTTGTGTCAAACATTTATTTAGTTCACTAATAAAGGAAACAGAGGATGCATAACCTAGTTCAAAAGGCAGGAATCACAAAGATCACCAGTCCAGATCTCAAAGACTAGTTCTTTTCAGTAGGCTAAAGCATTTTCCAATTCACTTAAGTTCACAAGTATACACAAAATGATGACAACAAAATCCTCAAAGATTATTGTGGAAAACAAAGGAAGGCTTGTCTCATTTTATCTTGACCTGTACAGGTGAGCACAAGGTTTAACCATATCAAAGCTCCTTGCTTAGGTCAGCACAGTGAGAGCCAGATAGCGTTGAACAACCACCAGACCACAAATTAACTCCCATGAACAATTCATACAGAATTCCAAACAGATTCTATTATTCCAGATTTTGGACTGTTTAAGTCTGAGCCTAGGAACCAAACCTAAGAAATTCATCTCAACACAGTTCAGTAGTATCTATAAATCAAACTTTCCTCAAAGTCCCTAAAACATGACGAGTTTTCTGGCTTGCCAAACAAAAAGCGAGATTATTTATCTTCTACAAGTTCTCAAACACATACTAGACCAATTTTCTGAGACTGTTTTATGGGCCTAGAGTTCAACTATGACATACAACTATTGGTCCTTCATGGTAGGTTTGTCAGACTGACAAAATGAGGCTTCTCATATATGACATTTCCAGGAATGGTCTCAGCTGTACCATCAATTGATCTAATTTTACCCTGGTAAAAAAGGAGGACATATTCTTATTGTGTCTGTATAATTAACTATATTGTCATTTTAAAAAAGCAAAAAGACTCATGAAAGTATTTGTTCAATTCTGAGGCCTTGGGAAGACTCAGGTACCATTTAAAACATGTTTCATTTCAATTCTCAAAAGTATAGTCTAGTAAATTGAGGGACAGAGAGAGAGAGAGATCTAGAAAAAAAGGAAAAGGGTTTCCTCAGGTATCTAGTAGGAAAAAAAAAACCACTAAAAATAATATCAACATTTACATTTCCCTCCTCATAAAATCTTGGATATTAAGTCAACAGTCTGCTTTTGTAAATTGTCCTCTTTAGACTGAAAAAGTATTTAAAGTCCTGAGTCAGTCTTCTGGAACCATCTGACAATTATCTAAGGGTGGTACTTTAAGATCCATATCCTACACCCATAAGCCTGTATCTTAAAGTATCAATAGTTAAGAGTATATGTTTGAGTTTTGCCGTATTTTCTATTGCCACAAAACAAGATACCATGATTTTAGCATCTTACAATGACTTCCACTTATTATCATACAGATTTATAGTCCTAATGGCCTCAAGAGGTTCAATGATCAGGTCTCACAATGCTGAAGTGAAGGTGGTAACCAGCATGGGGTCTTATTTGGAGGCTCTGGGGAAGACTCTCATGAGCGCCTTTGGATTGTTGACAGAATGAAATTGCACAAAACCATGGACAAAAGGACTCTTTGCTGACTATCAATCTTGGGCCTATTCTCTGCTCCTAGAGGAAGTTTGTACTTTTGTCACATGCCACACAACCCCTGCCATCTTCCAAGCAGATGATGAAAGCCAAATTCTTCTCAAACCTCAACTTTTCCCCCACTTTTCTTTCTGCTTCCAGCTGGAGAATATGTCTGTTGTGTGTGTGTTGCGGGGGATGGTGCTTGGGATTGAATCAGGGCCTCATGCACATCAGGTAAGTGGTCTACCACTAAGCTACATCCCCAGTCCAACTTTCTGTCATTAAAGATTTTGTGTGATGAGTGCCATCTGAATATTCTCTCTCTTTTAAGGTCAAGTGATTAATAATCTTAGTTACATATGCAAAATTCCCTTTCTCATAAAATATAATTACAGGCCTGGTATTGTACCATTTTTAGAGTTCTTATGATCATAAGAGAATCTTGGTGAGAGGAAGTAGCATTTGTAAGATTCTGCCCACCACAGGCTCCTTTTTCACAAGCTTCCGAGATGTTCTTTTAAGTTTGTGGCTTAGAGTAAAACCTTTAAACAATGAAAATAGGAAAGAAGAAACCACATATGGGTGATATGACTAAATTTTCCTGGCTAATTTATTATAACCAATGACATCAGAACTGGAAAAGAAGGAAACCTTCTGTTGAGGTGTCACTCATAACAATTTCATATGGATTTGCTCAATATTTCCCTTAAGAGAAAGAACATATTATGATAATGTTGGTATTGACAATTCTCTAAGCTTCCTATAAGGTACAACCAATAAAGTATTTTATTAATATCATTAAAAATATAGCATAACTATATTCATAGTATTTAGGGAAGGCAGAGATTCTCTTTAACATGCTATTTATTGCCATGCATATTTTACAATAGTGTGGAGCTATTTAAGAAATATGGAGGGCTGGGGTTTAGCTTAGTGATGAGTCCTTGCCTAGCATGTGTGAGGACCTAAGTTTGATCTGCAGTAAAACATACATGTGCGCGCACACACACACACACACACACACACAGTATAACTTATTAATAGCATCCAAGTTTTGTTTGTTTTTTTTTTTTCTGTGGTGCTGGGGATTGAACCCAAGGCCTTGTGCTTGGAAGGCATGCACTCTACTAACTGAGCTATATCCCCAGCCCTAGCATCCAAGTTTTATGAAGTAAAAGAAAAAAATTATAATGGTTAATGGTCATGGGAAATCCCCAAAACAGCAAAATAATTTAAAGTACATATTGAAAATAATATTCTTTTCATATTAGAGTTTGACCTAGGAAGGTAAAGTCAAAAAAGTGTTAGTAGAAATTTGGTCACCTAAAAAACAATCTTAGACACCAAGAAGAGTGAATGGTTTTGTTTGGCTACCTATTAATCAGAGGCAATAAAAAATTTTTAAATAAGAATTAGGAATTTTTTGTTTGTGAATGATCAAAGATTAAAAAAATCCAGCAACATATATTATCAAAAAATATTAAGGTCAAGTACAAGATTCCTGTCCTCTAAGCAAATTACATAGAAGAATAACTTTTGACCACCTCTTGTTAAGAGCAAACAATTCTCTAAGACTTACTTGCAATTTTAAGAGAGAATAAACAAATTCTAGTTTTCCATAATTTTAATGTTTGGCAGAGTCTCACTCACAAGTTTCTACTTAAAAAGCAGAATCTTATGAATAAACTCATCAGATCTGAACAAATTTGCAGAAAATGTAACCACATTACAATGCTTCTTTTTGGGGGAGAGAGGTGATACTGAGGATTGAACTCAGAGGGCCCTCAACCACTGAGACACGTCCCCAGCCCTATTTTGTATTTTATTTAGAGACAGGGTCTCACTGAGTTTCTTAGCACCTCCATTTTGCTGAGGCTACCTTTGAACTCCCAATCCTCCTGCCTCAGCCTCCCGAGCTGCTGGGATTACAGGCATGCATATCACTATGCCCAGTTACAATGCTTCTTTATACAGTTATCATTTGCAGATAATTATAAACCAAAGCAACTAAAATTCACGTTCTACAAGTGCCCTACAATAGTCTACATATATTTGAGTTTATTTTTCACTAATTTCTTCAATACTTTGGAACAGGCATTTTACATTAGGATGATACTACTCTCCCTCTTCCTCTGTCAACTACAATAGTCTCCGTTATCTTATTCACAATCATAATGCTGTACCACAGTTGCTCCTAGGACAGTTTCCATTACCAGCATTAATTATAATTGTAAGGAAAATAACTGCTATTACATAGAGATAATGAAGAGGTAGATAATTGAGAAATTGTTGCCATTCCAAGCATTTTAGAAAATCATCACAAATATATCAATCACAAATATAATGACTCCCTATGTACATTTTAAAACTCTTTTTAAGTAACAGAAATCAGCATGCATACTAGTATGATCCAGAAATATAGCTACCTTATAGCAAATAAAAATTGTTGGTTAGTGTTTCAGTATTTCTATATGACTTTAAAAATATCCAACCATGCTTGGTGGCACACATCTGTAATTCCAGCAATTTGAGATACTGAGGCAGGAGATTACAAATTCCAGATCAGCCTGAGCAACTTAGGGAGACTCTGTTTCAAAATAAAAATAAAAAGAATACAGAATGTTGCTCAGAGGTAGAGCATTCCTGGGTTACATTCAAATGATGTCAAGTAATTAGTTCGTTTTAATATTTGTTATAGGTGTTAAAGTTAACAGGATCAAGGAAATTATGTTTAAACTGATACAGAAGATAATTACCACTTGTTTAAGTTTGTTAGACTTATAATTCAATTTACTTGAATACGTAGTTGTTCATTTTTTTCTTTAATTGTAAACACTACATAGAAATAATGTTAGCTTATCTAATTAATCAACAGGAAAAAGAGTTAAGGAAATCCAGGTTTAGTCTCTTCACTAGAAAACAAACCCAAATATTAAAAAAATAAATAAATAAACCTACAAATAAATGGCATGCTTATATTACTCTTCCACAGAGGAATGATATATTGCTATTTTTAAAAGCTGAAATGTTTAAACCAGTTTGATTTGTTTGTAGAGTCACCTTGATTATGTAAACTTGCTTTTCATATAGAAAGTCTTCTTACTTGCTAGTTCTATGAGAAGAACTTTTTTCTTCAGAATTTAAATCCCTTAAAGTTTTAGAACTTCGGTTTCTTTATTTTCTGGGAATTATCATAACTTTAGATTCATCTAAGTGTCTGTCCTTAATAAGAACTCTATTATTGTAACAGACTTTATACCAAATATTTTAATACCTTCCAGAGCTATGAAAATATTCCACACTCCGTCAGGAGTGGCAAAGTCTTTCACCATTACAGACGGGCTGAACACTCACAGCTCCAGCTCTGAAGTTTCCACTACAGGTCAAAATAAATACAGAAACACAAAAATCTCACTAGTTCTGATCCCAAAGAACTTCTCTTCGCCAGAGGGAATGAAATATTTTTATGGTTGACTTGAGCTTACAAATAGACAAACTGACAAACAAAAAGCCTTGAATGATTTTCTATCATCTCTTACCTAATAGAAAACACCTTTATCTACTTGAGAGCGATTGGGGCTTCAGCTGAAGGAAGATAGCACTGATTAAGGGAGCTGGCTGCTCCCTAAGCAAAGGAAGAGGCAAATTTTTATTGAATTGCTGGGGCAGGCTAGGGTCTGTTAATTTCCAGCAGCCAGGGGCACAGTTCCAAAAGATGTTTCTTCTTGTGTGAGAATGTTCCCCTGGGAAATCATGGTCGGCTTGTACTCTTGAGGCTGGTGCTATCATCCTGCACAAATATCCCAGCCATGTGGCTCCATCTGTGCCTTACAATAGGGCTAAAAGACTTTAGGTGAAAAAGGGTGGGATAGAAGAAAATACATACCAGCTTCAGCAGGCTATCAACATGCCTGCAACAGAGCTAAGAAGAATTTCACCCAAAAGTTAAGGCAGCAAAGGTATAGAGATAATGTTAAGACAGAAGTCACACTCTAGTCACCCATCAGACATTTGCAGGTCCAAAGAAAGAGTCAGTGTTAAAACTTAATGAGCTATTTCTTATAACTGCCTTTCTTAAAGAAAACTGAAACTTAAGGCTATTCAATCAGAAGCCATTCACTAACTTACAGTTATTTTAACAAGGGACTCTCCAACAAGATGAGCTAAATAAGGCAACTGTCTAACCACAACCAATCGAACATTTTCTTTGCTTTCCTTCCCTATTTGCACTATAAAAGCTGTCCCTTTGCTTTCACTCAGTGGAGTCCCCATGCTCCCTGTGATTTAGAGTTGCCTGTTTCATGAATCATTGTTTGCTCAAATGAACTTTAAAATTTTATTGTGAATAAAAAAAGGAGTTAGTGTTTTCAGAAAATGAGACTTTTAAGTCACCAAAAAGTACCTTTAGCAACTGTTATCATCATAACCCACACATCAGAGGTGTTATCTACAGCAAGGCTAGTGGAAAATAATAAGTTATTGCTCGGCTCTGTGACCTCCAAAATCAGTGATCTTCAAATTGACTGAAATTAAGTGATGCTAGGTTTATTTTAATTTTTCCCTGGTAGCCACTTCATCCCATACAAACATTCTGCTTGTGTGGCTCTATCAGAGTATCATGATGAGTCTGTTGAAAAAAGCAGAAGGTGAAGACGTAGCATGCCATGCTACAGGGCTAATAGTTTATTGCACTCAGGGGTTATTTTGTCGTTCCCAGCTTTTTGTCCCCCCAAGTAGTTCCTTATTGTCTCAAGACCATAACCAAACTCTCATCTATTACAGCTATTAATAGACAATAAATTATTGGCTGTGCACAAATCAGATTTGCAAATACAGAGGATACTCTCTCAAGTAGTTGAAAATAGTTGTGTATTTTAATACTGCTGTGGTTTGGAAGTGTACTTCAAAGACGTATGTGTTAAAAGGTTGCTCTTCAGCTGATGGTACCATAGAGATGTTGAAAACTTTAATAGGTGGGCTGAGGAGAGGGAAGTTAGGTCATTGGGGGGTGCCCCCTAAAGAGGATATTGAGATTCTAGCCCCTAGTCTCTCTTGTTTGCTTCTCAGTGTCCCTGAGGTGAGCAACTTTTCTTGTGCCCTCTTGATAACGTTCTGCTTCCCCTCAGCTCCAAAGCAGTGTGGCCAAAGAAAATGAACTGAAAATGCCCAAAATAGTGATTCAAAATAAATATTTCCTCTTTACAAGTTGGTAATCTCAAGTAAATTTTGTCGTAGCAACAAAAAGGCAACTAACACAGGTAACCAGTCATTTTTGCATCTGCCTATGGAAAGGCATGGGGGACTCTGCCAAGAACAAGAAACAAAAATAAGCCCAGAGTCAGAAAACAACCCAAGACACAGAGACTCAACAAAGGTAAAGTTCTAGTGCTACTGGGGATTTACTCAGGACACAAGAAATCCCCCAGCTTAAACAGCTTGGGGGCCGCACTTCTGTGCAACAAGTTAACATTGACCCTTTGGGTAACTCAACATGACAATTCCAAACTGTCAAAGCATACTTGTCCAAAAAAACTTTAAATGGCTCTCATGTGAATATAGAATAAACATATATCAAACATTTATTTAACTTATTACAGAAGAGTAGATGATATGTGTGATTTCAAGAGCACACAAGGAGGCACTAAAGAAAGAAAGAACATTGGAATAAGCTTGCTAGGTTAGATACAACACTGGTAATGACCATGAGGGTATCAAACAATAATCTTATTATTAATCATATAATATAGTTCATTGAACAAAGGAACATTCTCCTGTTAAACTGTCTTTTGGTGGACTTGATAGAGGAACCTCCGGTATGACATGAGAGGGAACATAATCCTTTTTGCTTCATTTCCAAGGTTTGGATAGTTTTTTTCTTTTTTCTTTTCTTTTTTATTTTTTTCTATATTGAGAATGAAACCCAGGGCACTTTACCACTGACCTACATCCCAACCCTTCGTACTTTTACTTTGAGACAGGATCTTGATAAGTTGTTTAATGTCATGCTAAGTTGCTGAGACTGGCCTTGAATTTACAATCCTCCTGCCCCAGCCTCTTAAGTAGCTGAGAAGGACAATTTTTCTTAACCATCTAAAGTTATATGTTGGAACTCTTGATAAAAATGTGTCTTCAACTAACATTATCTAAAAACTTAATTAGATATTTCTTTGAGACAAAATCCATATTGTTTACCAAAAACTGAATTTCAGCTCTTGCCAGATGATAGCAACATGGAGTTCCTTAGAATCTTGACAAGACTAGAAATCCGACCATAGGGTTAGAGAGGGATTAAATTGATATGAATAATATTGGGTTTTATTGTGCAGTTAGAGCATTTAAAAAATCAGGATAGGAATATAAAAATCTATTTATCAAGTTCAAATATTGATTTTTTTCATGTTAAAGATATAAGCATATCTTCTATAGTAATGTAAACTTTTTTATTAAATTCAAACAGATACCCATAAAAAGCCAACACTAAGTGAAAACATACTATTCAAATAATAAGTGAATCCTTTAGGATCTTATTTTAAATAAAAATAAAACAGAACACTCACTGTTGATGTCTATCTCTAATTTTTACTTCACAACTGTATCTATCCCTACAATCACCCACAGAGCACAAAATGCCCTATATTAGAATAGAGCAAATATTGTTGTTTTAAAAAGATTTTTTGAAAATGTTTGAAATGATTATATTTATGGAGAGTCACCACATAAGTGATGGTACAAAAATAGCATCTATCTTCATTTGCAAAGATGATGTTCTTAATTGCTCTTGATAGACACTTAACAATAAATTGTGGTTTAAATTGAGCTGATGAGATTACATGACTTTATACCCTATATTTTTATTCCATACCTTGTCCATAATTCACTGTAAAGTTAGAGATCATACGAAGTGAGCCATGCCTGGTAGAATGTGTGGCCTAAGAAAAGAACATGGGGCATTGAACTTGTTCCTTGTCCTTTTCCCAGAAATGTATGTTCTAAAGAACTGTTCCTATGAGTTTTTTGTGAGATTGATACCATACACAAAGAGGGAATTTGATATGCCCAAATAAAATGATGAATTATCATTTTCTAATTTCCTTTGTGATTTATTCTTCACATATATTGAGAATGGTGTCAAATCCAAAATATTTAATACTTTTCTGAATATCTTATTGTTACAATTTCCTAATTTTATTTCAGAGTGATTAGAAGAATACACTGTATGAATTCAGATTTTTTAAACATATTGAGGCTTATTTCAAAGTTCAGCCTGTGGCCTGTGTTGTTGAATATGCCGTGGGCATTTGAAAATATGCTTTCTGCATTCATTGGGTATACTGTCCTATAAATGTCAAGTGGGTAATAGTGGTCTACAGTGCTGTATGGATGATCTATTTCTTTTCTTTCTTTCTCTCTCTCTCCCTTTTTTTTTTTTTTTTTCCTGATACAAGGGCTTGAACACAGAGCCACATCCCCATTCCTTTTTCTGTTTTGATTTTGAGACGGGTTCTAAGTTGCTAAGGCCTTGCTGGCTTTAGACTTTCTATCCTCCTGCCTCAGCCTCTTGAGTCGCTGGGGTTATAGGCACTCACCACTGTGCCAGGCCACATCACCCATTTCTTTATGGACTTTTCTTTTTTTCTTTTGTCTAGTTAATTAGAACTAAATGTAATGATATACCTCTCATGTTGTTCCAGTAAAGTTCTTACAGATGCCATGGCTTTTGTTTTTAAAGAGAGAGAAATCAGTACAAGAGAATCATAAATAACTTTAGAAGGCATTTACAATAAAAAGGAAAAAGAAATGATTCATACACTTGAAAAAAATGGCACTTTGGTTTTGTGGTTTGGTTTTTTGGTAAGATGCAGGCAACAGCTAAAGTGTTTCCTTTCTTTTTTTGGTACTTGGAAAGGAACCCAGGAGGACTTTAACACTGAGCCACATCCCCAGCCCTTTTTATTTTTTGAGAAAAAGTTTCACCAAGTTGCTGAGATTGGCTTAGAACTTGTGCTCCTCTTGCCTCAGCCTCCAGAGGTGCTGCGATTACAGGTGTGTGCCACTGTGCCCTGCTTGAGTGTTTTCTTTTTCTTTTATTTCTTTTCTTTTCTTGAGCTTTGTAGTAGGTTGGGTCATCCTGACATACTTATAAATGTATAGAAATCTATTTCAGTTCATGGTAACCCCACAAAAGCCTTAAAGTCATCAAAGAAAGCTACCCTTGCCTTCTCAGAAAAATCTATCCCAATTTACAGCAAAACCCTGTCGAGTGCACTGCCAAGAGAGCTGGAAAGGGGACAGATAAACAAAGGGGGTGAGAATGGAAAGAGCTAAAGACACAGAGAATCTGATACTGACTTTGTCACTCTTCTTTCTTCCCAAACTGAAAGAAGGAGGGGATGACCATCCCTTTCTCTGCCCTATCAAGAATAACCACATTCTGTTTGATGCTTCTGTGAGCTTAATAGAAGGCTAGCTGAATCATTCTAATCCCTCATGAGTTCCCACCCTGTGAGTGATGTGGCAGGAGGTCGGTGAAGCAATTCTGCTAATCCATGCTTCACTTTTAAATGATTCAATCCTTTCCAGGTACAGGTTCAGTTTTTAAAATTTCTGTCTCTACAGTATGGCCTCTGGGTGTATAGAGGCTTGTGTGAACTCCGGGAACAAAGGTAAATGGCACCAGAGATCCACATGCGAGCTGTCTATGGATCCGGCTGGGCTGGTCTGATTTCTGTCCCTGTTATCACTACAACACAGCAGGATGCTTAGTATAGCTCTTACTCTCAACTCTTTATCCTGACCCTAGGCCAGACTCTCTCAGCACCTTCTGGAAACTTCTGGCCAAGTAGACTGCATGAAAGCAGAGACATCATGTTGGACTCACTTACCCCTCCAAGGTCACCCCATTGCATGACATTAACACACCACCATGCTGCCTCATACTGGAGGCCAAAAGATATGGGCCATTTCCCTCAGTGTTCTCAGATTCCTACTTTCCTGAGTGTTTCTAATACATTTACCCTTTCTGAAATTTCCAACTGTTAAGAGGAGAGAAGACACAGTGAGCACTTCCTTCTGCCTCTGGCAGTTTCCCCCAGGCACTTCCCTAGTCTGATAGAGGTGAACTTTCTCCTTCCATTTCCTCTCTGGCAAGAACCCTGACCCAGCCACAGCCTCTTTCTTCAAGGAACACTTGACTTAGTTTGCTTATTTTTTTAAGTTATTTTTTATTTTTACAGGTTTCATTTTGATTCATTGTACACAAATGGGGTACATCTTTTCATTTCTATGGTTGTGCACGATGCAGATTCTTACTATTTGTATAATAATACATGTACTTAGGGTAATGATGTCTGTCTCATTCCACCATTTTTCATACCCCCCATTTCCCTCTACATAATCTAAAGTTCCTCCATTCTTCTCTCACCCCCCACCCCCATTATATATCATCATCCAATTATCAAGGAAAACATTCCACCTTTGGTTTTTTGGACTTGGCTTATTTCACTTAGCATGATATTCTCAATTCCATCCATTTATCTGCAAATGGCATAATATTATTCTTCTTTATAACTGAATAATATTTCACTGGATATATATACCAAGTTTCTTTATCCATTCATCTGTTGAAGGGCTTCTAGGTTGGTTCCACAATCTAGCTATTGTGAATTGAGCTTCTATAAACACTGATGTGGCTGCGTTACTTAACTTTGAGGGTAGATACTGTTTCTCTATTACCTGGAAGAAACGATGAAATCTGGGGATCTCAGGAATGTCCTCAAAATCCAAGCTGCTTCATTGCCAGGGTCTGGAGATGACTAAGCATGGAGACATATTGCCATATTGTCAAATACAGTATTTCTGTTACAGACATCTACTTAAAGTAGAGTAAGAATATTTGGAGGGAAGATCATACAGATTTTTTTTTTTCCTCTAAAAACATGAATGAGGTTATGGGTTGCATGAAAATGAGAACTATTTGAGGAAATAAGTTTCAATGTACTTCAAATGCTTAAATTATATGCATTAGAAAATCATATTTGCTCACAGTAATTCATTCATTTAACAAACACAAACTGCTAGAGATAGAACAACATAAAAAGCAATTAAAGCCTCTGTACTTACAGAATTTTGATTTGAGGCAGGAAGATGTACACTATAGAAGCAAGTAGTCATAAAATACATATGCTTAGAACTTCATTTTGCTACCACAGGAGCCATGTAAGAATATTTTCCAAGTTAACATTATTAAATGGCCTTATTTGAGACACAGAGACTCTTTTTTATTAGAATTAAGTTGCTATGGAAACATATTTTTCATCTCCTTGTTTGGGGAAATGAAGACACTAAAATGTCTTTTGTGACCACTGCAATGATCAGTCATTTCTACTCCCAAGATAAAGAGGCTGGTAATAAGTTTTGCTAAAATTAATTTTTTTTAAAAGTTTTGGTGAGGCATCCCCTTCTACAATAATATATGCTTACTCAATTTTAGCTGTGATTATTTGTTCAATGCCATCACATGTAAGGCCATGTAAACCAAACATTAACAGACTTAAAGTCAGTAATGGGAAGGATAAAAAAAGACATTGGCTTCAAAAGCTGGAGGTCTCTCTGGGTGCAGTGGCACATGCCTGTAATCCTAGCAGCTCAGGAGACTGAGACAGGAGGATAGCAAATTGAAAACCAGCCTCAGCAAAAGCAAAGTGCTAAGCAACTCATTGAGACCCTGTCTCTAAATAAAATACAAAATAGGGTTGGGGATGTGGCTCAGTGATAAAGTGCCCCTGAGTCCAATCCCTAGTACCCCAGCCTCCAAAAAAAGCTGGAGGTCTAAGTTAATCAAAAGACAATGACTTCTC
This sequence comes from Glaucomys volans, assembly GCA_020662805.1. Classification (NCBI taxonomy): domain Eukaryota; kingdom Metazoa; phylum Chordata; class Mammalia; order Rodentia; family Sciuridae; genus Glaucomys; species Glaucomys volans. Next base: position 228,561 of record JAJEJO010004191.1, read on the forward strand.
AGTAATGGATTGTAGGAAAATAGTAATGAACACAGATTTTAACTTGTGAACTTTCATAATTTTTTCCTAATTTAAATATTCAAGATATGTCTTGGAAATAGGAAAATGGAAAAAAAATTGATAGGTTTGGAAGTTTTTGAAAACAGATGCTACGTGAAGTCATGAACGTGAATAAACTTCTTTAAATTGCAGATTAAAACTGTAAAATATTGAAGGGTTATGAATGAACCCATAGATGGGAAAAAATTAGTAAAAACATTTTCATTCATTTGAAAATAATTTTTTAACTATCTGCCAAACACTAGTGGAGTGCTAAATATAAAATATAGCAGGAAAAATAATAATAATAATCTTAATTTAATAATAATATTAATTTTCAGTCCTGGGGATTGAACCCAGGACTTTATGCATACTAGGCAAGTGCTCTACCACTGAGCTATATTCCCAGCCCTATTTTTTTTTGGAACCAGGGATTGAACTCAGGGGCACTCAGCCACTGAGCCACATCCCCAGCCCTATTTTGTATTTTATTTAGAGACAGGGACTCACTGAGTTGCTTAGGGCCTCGCTAAGTTGCTGAGGCTGGCTTTGAACTCGAGATCCTCCTGCCTCAGCCTCCCAAGTGCTGAGATTACAGGCGTGCGCCACCGCGCCCGACTCCCCAGCCCTATTACTAAAATAATTTTTAGTTCTTATCTGACAAGGACTCTTGAGTAAAAGGAACATATTTATTTTTATCTTCTCTCTTTGAAGTAGGATTCCTAGGTTCCTTGGTTCTTAGTTCTGATTTTCTGGAGGTAAGGTGGGGAGATACTATTATTTTACTCTGGAAGGTTATGCCCATAAGAGATTTAATTGGATTTTTCAAGAAAAGGAAGGGCAGGTACCAATGTTAGTACTTTGAGCTAAAGTGGGAAAGTGGTCCTTCTGGCCCCTAAACTGAGAGGAGATATTGGATTGGGAATTTATTCAGGTAACAGGAACCTGGGGACTGGGCATTACGTGTTAGTTACTCAAGAATGGGAGGTCAGAGCAAACAATCTTTGTGAGCAAAGGTCCACCAGGCCTTGCTGACCACAGGAAGAACCTGTGAGTCTATCTCCTGGCTCACACTGAGAAGTCATCACCATTTACAGCAGCAAGAGCCTGAGCAGACAGAAGTTGTAGTGATACTACTGATGAAAGCAAGCCAAGGAATAGCCCTTCCCTAATTTTCTTGTTGCCTGAGACCGTGTGTTCTGCTCCAACTAGTGGGAGCTGGTGCAGAAATAAGCCAAGGAGAATCCATCATGTGGGATGGCGAAGGTTGTAAGAGATCCAGTTTGGTTCATAAAAATTAAAGAAATGTAACATCCCCCCCACAACAATTCCCATCAGTTACACAAAGTGAATTAAGATACAAAGTCTGCCTTCAGACAAGTATGGTGTCTGATAAGCATATGTGTAGACAGCAATGGTGTGGTGCAGGCTGTGTGCAGGAGACAAAAGGAGAAGAACGTCCTTGTTCAAGAAAAGTAAGATGGAAAAACATCAAACATCAAAAATGATGGCTGTGAACTTTTTTATATATCTACGTTTTAAAAATGAATCTGATTTTCCTGGCCTACTTACCATATGGTAGATCATTTTTTTTGTCCACAATAATATTGAAAAAATGAGATAGAAAATTTTTATTGCAACTCTACCTGTTCTTTGTCATTGAGAAACATGTCACAACTAAAAGCACAAACATAAAAAGAAGTGACCTGTTCTAAATTCCACCAGGCTATGTAAGTGAATATTTGCTATTTCATAATCAGGTAAAAAGTTCACTTCTTTAAATAAGATTCTAAACTTTGACCAGCATCTCATTTGTGTTTTGCCTACCTGAGAACTGTAAATCCTTCAGATCTAACCTATAATTATAAGAGGATACAAATAAAAGGAAAGAGGCAGAAAAAAAGAACTCACCAAAGACACTAGCATCATGCATAAAGAAAGGAAGCACACTAATGGAATCTTTGCATTGAAGAATTTCAGAAGTTGTACTGAGCACCTATTGACTCCCTTGTAGGCTAATAGGGAAAAAATTTCAGGCCTCTACCTGCTAACAATCCAACCTGCAGCTGTAGGAGATTGAACTGGAGTTGATGGAGGAAACCAAAGAGAGAAAATGATAGGAAGTGGTGATTTCTGGAAGGAACAGAATTGACTTATCTTTCTGTGTCCTACAATATAAATACTTCTGCCTCAAGGCCCTAGTATGGAATTACAGACAATGTACAGCGACATCAAGGGGGCTTACATTTGTGAGAGAAGGATTAATCTCCATTGATAATAGGTTTATTTTATATTTATTTTTTTTTTTTTTTTTTTTTTTTTTTTTTTTTAAAAAGTTGAAACACATGTGGTGCATTTAGCCATCTGGTCTGAGAGAAATGTTTCCAGTGCCACTGGCTATTCTGTGTCATTGAGGTACCAGTTATTTCATTTCTGGGTACCGTAGCATAGTTAATGGTCATGAGGTAGGAGAGAGGCAGCTAAATGGGAAGACACCTCATCTTGCTGTCTCTGTGGTTATAAAATAGAATAAGTTGACCTTAAAACAGGTAAAAAATCTAAAAGTTACAAGTATGTATATACAACATATATAGCTAATAAAAATATATTAGCTATGAGGTAGGCACCTGGTTTTGTCTTAATAGATTTCTAGTTTGTTCCTGCACAAAGTTAATAACTAAACAATGTGGATAATTATTATGGGGGAGATTATTATCCCAAACTACAGACAAAGCTACACCAGCGTTAGGCTTTGGTTGTGTTAGAGTCACTTATGGCGTAAATATTTACATAACTTATAGGCAAACAAAAGACTGGTTCTCTTGGTTACTCAAGATACATATCAGAATTGGCCTGTTTTCCATGTGCAATTTTCTAGTTCTGAATCATGATTTTTCATAATTATGTTAAATACCAGTAATCATAAATTGGCAGGTACAAATCAGCGTTGGTGTGACTATGACTCATTTTCACATGTATCCTGCACACAGCAAGAATCTTTTGGTGGAGGGAATTGTTCAAGTTGGAAGAGACAGGGTATTAAGCTAGAGGGTCAAAAACATCTGCCTGAGCTTATCACCGATTTAACTTTAGTTTTATTTTCATCCTGAATCCTTGGAGCTAGACAGTTTTGCTTACTTATTAACTGTATAGTAAATACAAAGTAATATTTGTACAACTTTGCTTTCTCAAATAGATAATACCTCATGTGCTTCAGTACCACATAAAGTTAGTATAAGCTCTCTTAAGTGTCTCTCTTATGTGTCTAACACTGTTGAGCAACCATCAAGTATATTTTTCAAATTTATTTTCAATTGATATAAAAAAACATAACATTTGTACATATTTATGGAGTTATATATTTTAGTGAAAGTTCCTTCTTATAAATGAGAAATATTACATATTTCTTTAATGGAAAAAGTATCAAAAGGGTAAGAAGATACCCACAAGATTTTTTATTGTGTTATAAAGAAATCCTTACAGCTACAAATTAAAATAATTTAATTATATGAGTTCAGTATTGAGACTAGTGGATTTGTGATGAATCTTGGTAATAGAAGTTGAACGAACTTCTTGAGAAAGATTAGGCCTTTCTCTAATACAGATCAGTGATTGGGGTTATAAATTAGTGCAAATGGTGACCGTTGTGAAACTTCTGACTGTACAACCTTTAAAGTCACACCATGGTAAAAATGCGGGTATGTTCAGTAAAAAGTGGACAGCCATGGAACTCATTTGGTGGCACTAAGCCCAGAATTATGCAATATGTTCAATTACATATTTAACTTAACCAGAAGTTGGAAAAGAATAAATGTCATTCCTTCCTATTTTGTCTGGCCAATGGCTCCTCTATTTAAATGTCTAATGTAAATGCAATCATGAATATTTGATGAAAACACACCAGAATCCATTTGTAATAGAAATGAAGAGATTTTGGTGATGGATCTGTCCATTGTCTACTGTAGGCCATGGCTTTCTTTGCTTTGATGTGAAAAGCCCTGAGTTAGCTTCTAAGATTTATACAGAAAACTCTCAACTTCTAATAAGAGCCTACTGTAGTGTTCTCCTTGGCCTTGTATTTGTGAAAGAGAAAGATACTGGTGGCTCACCCTTGTTATGTATATAAAGTACTTTTTGTAATAGGGAATATAAATTTTTTCATCAGTAAAATCAAGGTAATAATGTTAATAAGTCTGTGTTTTGCAATTATTAAATGAGATATTATCTATAAAAAGTACTCAGTAGAGTTCCTGAAACCTAGCAAAATCTCACATATTTGGTGGTTACTGTTTTTACTTTCTTGATTTCTTTGCAGAAGACAGAGATAAACAGATTGATTGAAAGAATCCTGAGGATTGCTTGAAGAGTGAAATGCAAAGCAGCCAACTTAGAAGAATTAAAAGTCCTTTTTGAGTCTCATCCTCCCCGGTGCTGGCAGGCACTATCTATTACAGTTCATTGTGCATTTGTATCATGCAGGGTTGCATCAGAGCTTTCTGTTCCTACATGCAGCTCTTTCAAGTGCTGAATCTGAGTTTCCCTTAGATCACAGTTCTCTGAGTGCAACCACAATCTGCCAGCACAGAGCTGGCCAACAAGGACAAGTCTGAATTCTTTCAAGGAGTCATAGCTTGCAAAATTAGTTGATCATGGAAATTTCTTAAATGGAAATTCTCCATTATTTTTCCAAGTTTTCAAATGTGGTAAGGCAATGATATTGAAGATTTTTATGAAAATGGATTGCTTCCCCCCACCCCAAGACTTTCTCCTCTAGGGATCATAAATGTTTGAATAACTTGAGTTTGAAACTAATATATGCATGATTCTAGAGAGAAAATCTTCAGAGTTTACATGGCAAGTTTTTAATGTCTTTGTGAGTTTGTATCCTCTGAGGATCATTTTTGGAGTAGACAGAAAGCAATAATGACTCAGAGAAAAGAGGTAAAACAGCAAAACTAGAAGAGACATTGAGATGAAGAAATGTAAAGCCAAAGAGATGAGATTCAAAAACACTACAGAACAAATTAATTTCTAACGTCATGCAATTTAAAAGAGTGCTTTGTTTTCATTTTAATCAAGAAATAATAGCCATGAAAATTCGCTAGAAATTACATAATTCTGAGCTTTAATCACTGTTAATGTACACGAGTTTAAGGAAAAAAGCATCATTTAACTTTCCCCCAAAAAAGCCTGCTTTAGGAAAAAAGCAATGTCTTTTAACCTTTCTTGGGTATATATGAAACTTTCAAGGCTGTCTCCCAAATATTTGTTCAGTGATATATATTTAAAATTACCACCTATAAGATGAACCAGGTCTTTTATATAATATACATATTTCATCCTTTAATTCAGGATCTTCCTTGAGCTTTGACAACATTGCATTCAGTTTTCTAACACCAAATGCTCCTTTAGACCAGGCTATATGTTGATTCTCAAACTAAGAGATCATTTAACACTTTAGCTCATGCTGTTTCAGAGTCAGAAATGCCTACACAGCTTTTATCTATGCAAGTTCACATCTATGCTGACCTTGCTCCTTAATTAAACATTCCCTGGACCTCTTTCTCAGAGCTTGTTGAGTGCTTGTTTTCTGAGCCACCTATTGCACTTAAGGATTTCCTTGCTACTGCTCTCCTGTGTATGTCTCACCACAGTGGTGAAAGGCAGCAGGCTGCTTGAAGGCAGCCCTTTACCCTAGTTTTCACATTGCCAATTCAGTAATCATGTGATGGACTAATTGCCATGGTCAGCCCCAGGCACACTGACATCTTTAAGAAGTGCTGTCTACAGTCAGGAATTTCACCATCACCTGGTGTATTCCCTAATTTCTGTCTCAGTAGAGACAAATCAGTGGCAATATTAAAAAAAAAAAATGAGGCTTAGCTCAGAGGTTCTCATATTTTGAGCTGGAGGGCAGGGCTGTAGAGTATGTGAAACTTAGGAATCAATATTTTTATCATGTATACCCAGTTGTTCTGTTGCTCAGTCAAGTACAAAAAAATGGAACAGAATAATTATGTTCATGACCTTGCCTATGTTCCTTTTTTTTTTTTGGTACCAGAGATTGAATCCAGGGGCACTTAACCATTGAGCTGCATCCCCAGCCCTTTTTTATTTTGAAATGGGTGTCACTAAGTTGGTAAGGTTGCTTTGAACTTGTAATCTTCCCGCCTCAGCCTCCCAAACTCCTGGGATTACAGGTGTGCACAAGCATACCCACCTACATTCTTCTTTTAACACTGTCTTAAGCAAATTTTGTTAATATAACTAGTGACTAATGATAGATTAAACCATTTTGAATTTATATTAATCTGTTGGCTCTAGGAATTTGAACAGTTTTAAAAAAGTGATTTATGCATTTATCCTTTCTTAAAGAATTTAAAAATATGTTGTTGATTGATCTTGAGACCCATTTCAAAGTCTAATAACCTTCAATTATATATAATACTTTTCTTATAAAATAGTAGTAATATCATTCTGACATGACTTTTTCTTTCTTTTTTGTTTTTGTTTTGCTTTTGTTTTACTGGGGATTATACCTAGGACTTTGGGAATCCTAGCTAAATTCTCACCACTAAGCTATATTCCCAACCCTTATTTTGGTTCTTGGGTTTGAACCCAGAGGCACTTTTGTGCCTCTGGCAAGATGTCTGGCAAGATATCTGGCAAGATGATTGGTTGTTTAAAAGAGAAATTTAAAGAATGTTCTACCACAGTTCTACTCTAATTGTTTTCATAGTGATTCTAATATCATTGATTGCTATTAATAACATTAATCTAATACAAAATAATTGGAAAATAGTTATATTCCTGAATAATTTAAAAATAGTACTTGGTATTGACAGAAGCTAATTGTATTCTCTACAAAAAGTATGAAGACTTAAGTACTACAGTTCTACCAATTTGTTCATGCTTGGGGTAATTATGTAATACATTTTAGCCATATTTTGTTCATTGTCAAGAGAATAATAATTATGCCTCCTTATAGCCCTATAAGCAGGTTGCAATAATTAATTATATCCTTAAAATATATAGAGCTCTTTAGCACCTTATAAATAAATATAAGAAACACACAATGTATTATTTACTATAACATTGGTAGGAGATTTTCTCTTTCTGGCTTGTTGGATGGCACTTGTATGTTACATATTTAATAAACCACTTCTATAAAATTTTAAGATTTTTTTATATTTAATTATATTTTCCTGTTTCATATTTCTAAGGAGTACTTTTTAAGAGGAAATTATAATTGGAATTAGCTACCTCTACTAATCTTGCTAAACAATACAATTCTTAAAATCAAAGATTTTTTGATTTGTAGGGTATCTATTGGTCTAAGTTCCCATTTGGGTCGGGCATCATCTATAACCTGCCTAAAAAATGGTCATCTAAATCCTATTTGACTTGCCCTCAGGAAACTGGAAAAAGCAACACATTCCACTTCAAAATTTCCAAATAAACATTCAATGGAGACTAACAAAGCAAAAAAAAGTTTGTTATTTAAAAAGTCTTAAAAATCAGCATACTTTTAGCAAGATTTATAAAAATAAAAGAAGACAATGCATTTGAAATGAAAAAAAGTGAGATGATTACAGATGTCTTAGAAACTAACAAAAGAGTATGTTATTATGGACCTTATGTGGCTGATTTCAGAAACTTTATTAAATTAGAATGAAAAGATAAGTATACTTAAGGTCAAATGGAGAAACTAAGAACTTTGGGCCAAAGTGACCTCATTAAGTCAGGCTAACCCAAAGACCCTGTCTTGGTTTCCAGAAGACCACTTAAGGGAAATCTCTGTTTCCATCTTTGTAACTGAGGCTGGCTAATATACTCTCACTTCAGTGCTAAATTCTTAGATTTCCTTTTAAGTTACACAGTTGTTCTGGGTAAATGAATACAAGCTGGCATACACCTATAATCCCAGAAGGCTGAGGCAGGAGGATCTACAAGTTGGAGACCAGCCTAGGCAATTTAGCAAGACCCTGTCTCAAAGTAAAATAAAAAAAAAGCTGGGGATGTAGTTCAGTGGTAGTGTTTGCCTAGCATGTACAAGACCCTGAGTTTAATTCCTAGTATGGCAAAAAACAAAAAACAAAAAAACAGGTAGTTTATGGTGACGAAAAGGACATTATAAAATGCATATAAATCTAAGACTTCAAGTATAAATTAGAATAAAAGCTAGGACGTGGTTCTAAATTCGATTTTTAAAAAAATTTTATTTGCTGTTTTGCTGGCAATGGAACCCAAGGCCTTGCATTTGCTAAACAAGCTCTCCACCACTGCACTACATCCCCAGACCCTATAAGGTGATTGATTCTGATTCTCGTTTTTTTCTTGGTTGAGATTTTACTAGGTGTATGTGTGTCTGTGCACAGTATCATGTCAGAGATTGAACACAGGACTTCACATATAATAAATATGTGCTCTGCCACTGATTTGCAATCCCAACATTTACTACACTTAAAATAATTTTAATTATTGAGAATAAGTATTCAAAAAACATGACTTGAGGAATAGTGGCTACTTAGCCTTGAATAACAATAATTACCAATTGAGTACACGAGCATATCTTTCATGGAGAGAATAAAGTAATTCTTTCATGGAGAGAATAAAGTAATTCAGAGAATAGTAACTAGAGGCAATAGAGTCAAAGTTTTGCATTTTAAATAATTAGATTATTTTTAGTTTCTTACTAAAGTGTGATTATGAAGTATGTTTACTTTTTTCTACGGTATATTTAATTCCTCTATTTCTACTGTGTAACAATATATTATATGTGACCTGTAAATGATGCACTTTTTCAGTTTTTGTTTCTTCATTGGCATATAATTAGGTTTATGCCCTTTGAAAAGAATTATCATACCCCCAAAGACCTGAAACAGTAAAAATCTCAGAAGAAAACATGGGGGGAAGCTTCTTAACATTGGTCTTGGCAATGAAATTTTTTGGATGGGACATCAAAGGCACAAGCAGAAAAAACAAAATAAACAAATGTGACTACATTAAATTAAAAACTTCCACACAGCAAAGGAATCAATAAAAACCTACAATTGGGTAAATAATTTGCAAACCTTATATAGAGTTAAAAGCCCAAAAGCCCATGCAAATCAACAACAGAAACAAAAACAAGAATAAAGAAAAGACAAGGGAAAAGAAAAAAGAAAGCCAAGAAAACTAATTTTAAAATATGCAAAGGACCTGAATAGATATTTTCCCAGACTAGACATATAAATGGCATATAAAGACATATAAATGGCGCACAGGTATATGAAAAGGTACTCAACATCACCAATCATAGAAAAACAATACAAATCAAAACCACAAGATACTGTCATACAATTGTTAGAATAGCTTCCTTCAAGAAATAGCAAGCTTTGGCCTGGGTACAGAGAAAAACAACCCTTGCTCACTGCTGATGGGAATGAAGACTGGTATAGCTAGTGTGGAAAACAGTATGGAGGTTCCTAAAAAAATTAAAAACAGAAATACCAGATGACCCAGTAATCTGTCTTTAGGGAATACATCCGAAAAAGATGAAACCACCACCTCATAAATATAATCTGCACTCTAACATCATTGCAGCACTATTTACAATTGCCAAGAAGCAGAAACAACCTAAGCATCAGTCAATGGATCAATGGATATAGGAATTGCACAAAGGATATTAATTCAGCTTTAAGGATTTCTTATCATTTGCAAAAATATGAGTAAACCTAGATGATGTTATGCTAAGTTAAAAAAATCAGACATAGAAAGAAAAATATTGCATGCTCTCACTTGCATGTGGAATCTTAAAAACAAAACATGGAGTCTAATGCCTTATGCATAAAATAAATGTTTTGTGTTATTTTTCCTGTTTTTTAAAAAAATCAAATGCATAAGGGAAAAAATACAGTGTAGGTTACCAAGAACCTGTGGTAGGCCTGGGGGTTGGGGTGGGGAATGGGTCAATGGGTACAAAGTTACAATTATGTAGGACAAATCAGTCTAGACATCTAGTATTCAACAGGAGGATGAAAAACAAACAAGTAGCTGAAACAAATTATGATCCTTATACAGTTGGCTTGAGAGAGAAAATACAAGATGCCCACTTAAGTTTGAACTTCAGATAAACAAAGGATAATTTTTATTATTTATTTATTTGGTACTAGAGCTTGAACCCAGGGGTGCTCTACCTCTGAGCTTTATCCCTCTTTTTATTGATTTATTTTTTTTATTTTGAGACAGGGTCTTGCTAAGTTACATAGGTTGGTCTTGAACTTGCCATCTTCCTTGCCTCAGTCTCCCATGTAACTGGGATTGCAGGCATGCACTGCTCTGCTGTGTTCAACACTGGGTAAATTTTGACAGAGGTATTTCCCCTCCAATATTTACTTATACCAAATAATTACCTATTGTTTGTCTGAAATTCAAATTAACTGGGTATCCTGTATTTTTATTTATCAAATCTCAAAATCCTATTAAAAGCCTCAGTTTTCTAATAAATAAAATGGATGGTTTGAGTTCATGATTTATAGTCTAAGATTTAATGTTGCATGACCTCTATATGTTATAGACTATTTTTATAGAGCATAATTTGCTATACCTGTCATTCGAACTCTGAAAAACAGATTATCATACTTTTGTATCACCATCTTATTGATAAGAAAAACAGAACTTGAAAAATTATTTTCTATCAGATATGAAATTATGAATTTCCACTAATCAAATATGATCATTGCAGAATGCTTAGTTTCACTGAATTAACTTGACACTGAAATTTAAAAGATGTGCTAATGCTGAAATGACTTAGGTAACTTATTGGTTTTTGCTAGACATCTGTAACCAGTGTCGCCTGAAACACAGAATTCACAAATGGAAGGGTTGTATTTCAAAACCATCATGAGTATGTTCCACCGACTTCTTAAATTCCTCAACTTCCTCTGACATTGTTACAAAAAAAAAAAAGAGTGAGATATTTCAGAAAGAATTGGAAGGCAGCTCTTGGGTGTTGAAATAGTGTTAGCTACAGCTCAGCGTGTTCTATGGCACTGACAGATTGCAAAATTTATAACATGCGTAAGAATCACGCCTGAAGTGAGAAGGCAATACTTACTCCAAATCAAATACATAGAGAGGAAAGTGGCCTTATATTTGCCAGATGTAAACTATATGTTAGTAACATTCCAAATAAAAGGTCACTGATTATCACAGATAATCCTTGGGAAGTCAAGGAATTCAGAGGTTAGAGTTGACAAGGTTTTGTATTCTTTTATCACAGAAGGAACATTTTAATCCCATTTCATTATAGAAATAATTATACATTTTCTTACTACTTTCTCAGAACTCTGAGAATATTTATACCTTGCCTACCAAAATCCTCCACTTTACTTATGACAACAGAAAATTATAAAGACCTAGCAAATATATATTACTATCCCTAAAATATACACAATATCTCCTGAAAATATTCAATCATATAAAAATGATTAAACCGTAATATCACCTTATGAAGTTAACTTCATGGTATTTTTTTTGTTTCTTTGTTCTGTTTTGCTTTTTTTTTTCCTTTTTAAAATTGGTGCATTATAGTTTTACATACTGGTGGGATTCATTGTTACATATTTGTACATGAGCAAAATACAACAAAATTTTGCCAATATGATTCCCCAGTATTTCCTCTTTTCTTCCCTGTTCTCTTCCCCAGCTCCCTTTCCTCTAAGTAAATTTTTCTTGCTACTTGTCTTGTGATAACTGCTAAGCACCATAAATCCCAAAGAAAATACTCAGGTCAATAGTGATTTGCATAGCTTTTTCTAGTACTTGATTATCTGCAGACTTAGACCCTTTCCAGAGCTCTGTGTGTTCTCTATGTGCTAAACATTCTGCCATGTCTATTAACTCTGTTAACTCATTTAATTTCTCAACAAACCTATGAAATAGATATTACTTTTCCCAATTACTGGATGAGTTTAATTTAAAAAAAAAAGACTCAAATTGCAGTAAGTTTATAATGCTATCCTTTCCTACTTTTCTAACACAGCTTTCTACTTCTGCCACATTCACCAAGGCAAAATAGCTAATAATTGATGCTACTTTAAAAAAATATATCATATGTATACTAAAAATCAATAATTTCTGCATGCTAGGTTGACTTCTGGCAATGTGTTCTTTTATACTATCAAATTTCCAAAAATATATTTTGTGAGCACTTTTCTTCTCTGACTGCCTTCGACGTTTCTAAGTAGATTCCTTTTTTTCTTGTTAGTGGAGAGAAATATAAAGTGTAATTACTTCCACTGCAAATCCCCCATGGAATGGACCTTAATGTAAATACAGAGGGGTCTGATTTAAATTAACCCTGTATTCCACAGTTTTCAGGATGTTTTGGGTGGTTCTGCGACCTTGCAATAGAACATAAATAACAGCAAAACTTCACATTGTATAGCAATTTTGTTTTATGGTTTAGTTAAGGGGTAGTTCTTAGGGTCCTGAGTACCCACTCCAGAATGCATCTGAATTACTTCCTTGGTCTTTCATATGCTAGCATTTTCTATTTATTTTCTTTCTTTCTTTCTTTCTTTCTTTCTTTTTTTTTTTTTTTTTTGGTGGAGGCGCAGAGTGGGGATCCCAGCCCTTTTCTATTTTTTATTTCAAGATAGGGTCTCTATAATGTGTTGAGGCTGGTCTCAGACTTGCGATTCTCTTACATCAGCCTCCAGAGTTCTTTGGGATAACAGGCATAGGTCACCAAACCTGATTTTCATATTCATTTGATGAAACTCAGTACATTCAAAATCCTGAAGTTTCCCCCAAGACTGAAGTGAGTCCTTTGGGACAAGGCAGACTCAGGTAGCTAGTACCTTTGAAGGTGACCTAAAATTCAGAGATTAGAAAAGATATTCAGCAGGCCAAATAATAATTTTTATTTGTTATGGGGTAACTTTTTTTAAGGTCCATGTTTACAGTAAGGTAACTATAATGTTATTTCACAATAAAAAGTAAAAAACTTAAACTTTGATTCTAGTAACAGCATTTGGGGCATGTCATTTAGTTCACTTTTCAGAACGGTAAGATAAAGAGGAATATCTTTGCAAGCTCTTAAACTGTACTCAGTCTGTGAAAGCACTATGTAACATGACATCTTGTTATTATTAGTCTATGTACGAATTTAATAGATTTTAACTCTGTGAGCTTGATTACTCAACATAGACAAAGAAAAAATAAAGAACTAAGAGATCATAAATTATTTCTAAGCTCATTATAGCGATAAGGAAATTGAAGATTCCACTGTTGAGTCATTTGCCAAAGGTCTTCACAGAGAAAGAAGCTGAAATGTTCAGCTAGGAGCAGTTCTCTGTTCTACAGACTAAATCTTAACCAAGGCACAGCATGAAGTCTTTGGTAACATTCCTTAAAAAAAAAAAAAAAAAAAAGAACCTCCATTACCCTTATTGAACCCCTATTCTACCCTCACTGGATACTTTTCTTTGCCAAGAACAAACTTTTCTATGTGACCCAGAAAATGAGTGGCAAAGCCAGAGATGTTAATCCAGATCTAAGTGGCTCCAGTGCCTGAGCTTATAACCACTGTGGTGCCTAGTTAACCACAGGCACGCTCAGCCTCCCAGGAGGCTGGATAATTAGGAGGGGGTAGGGAGCCTTGCCAGGATGAAATGTGCTGAGACTTGTTACTTTTCATGCCTGGAAAGCCTGATCAGTAGCAGCCTGGTTCAAAGTTGTACGTTTTAAGAGGACGAGACACTAACAAGCAGTTAAGACATTACCAAGCTCTTCAAGACTCACATAGGGAGAAAATAGAAATACTAGATATAGTATTTTTTTTAATACTCCCAAAGCTAGGTGATGGATGGGGGTTTATCATATTCTGTATTTGTTAATATATTTTTCATAATAAAATGTTTTCTTAAAAAGAAGTCCATATTTATAAAAAAAAAGATTCATGAAGGAGAAATTCAACTACCAACTATAGTAAGAATTTAATAGTAATGTCAAAATACTAAACACCAAATTTTTAATTGTATCAAATGAAATAGACAAAATTTGACAATTTTCCCTTAGTTTTATTTTTTTTTTTTTAAGAAAAAATAACCAGGCACAGTGGCACACACTTGTAATCTCAACACCTCAGGTGACTGAGACATGTGGATTGCAAGTTCAAGGCCAGCTTCAGCAATTTAACAAGGTCCTAAGCAACTTAGCGAGACCTTGTCTCAAAATAAAAAAATTTAAAGTGCTAGGAATATAGTTCAGAGGTAAATTGCTCCTGGGTTAGACTCTAGTAATGACAACAACAATAAAACCATCCCTATTTAAATGGTGTTTAAATTTGAAATCAGGGGACTTTAAACAAAACTGATACACTAATATAATAAAAAGGGTTTATTCACTTTCAATGAGTAATAAATTATTGTCAACCAGGAACAAATATAGAATTCAGAAAAGAAATTGATTTAGGCAAAAAAATATTCTCAAGAGGGATTAAGAATGTACAACTCAGTACTGATATATCAGAATCTGAGTTGGAAATCTGAATGTGCTTTGAAAACTTTGCCCTCGTTGCGGGGCCCATAATACTACATATTTTGCATGTCTGCAGGCCCAAGCATGTTTCTACAGGTTTCACCTCTGTCCTGGAATGTGTGCATGTTCAAAGTCTTTGCCTAGAATTGTATATAATAATATAGAAATACAGAACTATTTATTAAAAGCATATTGAAACCAGGTATTTATTCTTTTGATAATTAGGATTTTGTAAATGTTTAAATTTGTCTTTTGGAAGAGAGATAGAGAACCCAAAGATGATTGTTGACCAATTTTCTTTAGATTTTAACCGAGAGCTACAAAAATAGTACTGATGAGCCAAATTGTTCTACAGCAATATATAGAGACGTTGCAGAGTCAATATCTTTACTATCTTTTTTTCCCTCGCCTAATGCTAGATGTAGCAGGCACTATACTTCAAAACTTCCTTTATTGAAATAAAATTTAATTCATGAATATACACTCTTCTTGGAAATTATCTTTTAAGAAAATGTAAAATGATTTTCTGTGTTTGAAATATAAAATCTGATGAGTTGAAATATCAAAATAGACAATAAAGCATATCTATTTTGCTACTTTTAATTTCTAAAATGTTTGCTTTTAAATGACCCCCAAAAGAGAAAATCCATAACATGATAATACATTTAAAATTCCAAACATAGGACCATGAACAATTTAATTCACATTTTCTTTTAAAATATTACTGTTATTCTTTTCAAACTTTGAAATAATATCAAACTTCAAGGAGAAATAAAAGAGATTTGCTCATGTTTTAAGAATGTAGTGGCCAAATGACTTCTTTTTCTTCTGTATAACAATATAAAAATAGTTATATAAAAATATCCTCTATTATCAATTTCCCTCCCAAAACATACTTGTGGTTGACAATACTTTGAGGCAGTTAAACACTCAACACTTGATAATTTGAATAGCTGCATTACCACTTCCTCTGAATATGTCATTTATTATATATTTTGATAGCTCTGAGAGTAAAAATGGCAATAATTATAGTTATTAAAACTACATAAACAACATAGTCTTCAGTTATTTTATTTGCCTCTAAAATGTTAATTAACAGTTGTTCTTCAAGTAATTTCAGTGTATAAGTTTGCATTATAATTATGTGCACTGGACATTACACTAGATATATGGTCATTTTAAAACTATTAAAGCTATTTCATGTTTCCCTTTGTATATTTGTCTTCAATATAAAAAAGGGAAAAAAAAGTTTTTCAATGAAACTAAAGATGATTTTTCTTAATAGCCATTTCTGTATTAAAAAACTATAGTGTTTCAACAAACCTATCTGTTGAACTTATTTGTACAGTTTTGGGGAAAAGGCATTAAAATGAGATTATAGATAGGAATGAGAAGGCAAGGGAAAGTAGACATGCCAAAGACAAAGAAAAGAGAGTAGTGACAAAAACAAAAAACCAAAAACCTGGCCCAGGATCCCTGGAAGGCAAAGAAAATGATTCTTAGTACTTTGGAATAAAGTTTGTTCATAGAGCATTTATATAGGTGACACTGAATTGTAACAACATTTTTTTACGTTTTAATTGATACAGAGTATTCTGTAAATTATAAAAACACTATATAAAGATATTATATTAAACTATTATGTATATATTTCTGAACTTGATGTTCACTCTATTTTCATCAATTTAACTCATAAAGACCATTCTTAAATACATGCTTAGCCTGAGATTAAGTTGTGTCTATGAGATGCAAAGCCTGAGGTAAACCCTTCATTAAAATTGAACACTACTAAAGCTGGGAATGGTGGTACCTATCTGTACAGGAGGATCAAAAGTGCAAGGTCTGCTCAGCAATTTAGTAAGATCTCAGCAATCTAGGGAGATCCCGTCTCAAAATAAGATGTAAAAAGGGCTGGGGGTGCAGCTCAGTGGTAAAGTACCCCTGGGTTCAATCCTGAGTACTGCAAAAAAGCAAAAGCAAAAACCACTCAACACTGTTATGCAACCTGATTTTGCTATGTAAAATCATACACATGCACACGATACAGAAATACATAAAATATTCACTTCATTTAGGCTGTAAAGCAAAGGTCAATTACATAAGAAGATATTAACCACCTCTGAAGTGCAATTTTTCAGTTTTATATACATTTTTTTTCAGTGGCACTTACAGCTGAATAAAAACATACTTAAAATGAAGATTAAAATTTTCGTCTAATAGTTTACAAAAATATTTAGACAAATCCTAATTTTACTTTTACATTGCCCACTTTAACCAGAATCTGTTCACTTCTTTATTAAGGATGGAAACTTCTTTTATTTCTCTATAGCTGAACTCTTCAACCTAGATTATCATTCAAATACACACACACGCACACACACACACACACACACATAGTTGTTCAATATATATTCATGTTGCTACAATTCAATGTCATGAATGGACTTTATTTCTACCTCATGATTTTGGATTAACCCCATCAAGTAATCTTATGGAGAATAAGTCTCTCTCCCTAGTAGGCAAACTCACCTTCCCTCTGTTCCATTTTAAATGATTTACAAGCCTCTTTGTGTTGAAAAGTCTTTCCCTGATTTAAGTACATTTTAGAAGTCTGCCAAGTGAAATCCTAGAGGATTCCTTCAGTTCTTCATTCATTCCAAGTGTCTCCTGTGTTCTGGGTTGGGCTGTCAGAAGACAAGAATAAGACATGGCACCTTATGTTCCAAACATCTAACTCTGCTATGGTGTGGAAGAATAACTGAAACAAAGTCTAATGGGACCTTGCTGCACCTAACATTCTAATGGGGGTTCAAGAAAGAGGTGCAATTTTGTCAGTGCAATCAGGGAAGTCTTCCTGAGGTGACAATACTTGAGCATAAGCATTAAAAATGATTGAATGGAGAGGGGAAGGGGAGATTTCCAGTCAGGGAGATTTATCAAAAACCTGTACAACTTGGGAAATTCTGAAACAGTTCTGTATAACTAGAAGGAATAATTGGGAAAGGGCAGATTTCCACCATTATGTATGAAAGCTCATAACAACCATGATTATGGATTTGCTAATAAACTGTACAATCAGCAGGCCATGAGGTAATTTAGTACCAAATGAAAGCACCAAGTCTAGTCTTGGTTCTGAAAGTTGTCAAACAAAATTTCAGTGACTTAACTACATGTAAATTTAGTATTGCTTAGGCAGATTCTGTTGTATGTTCTGGAACTCTTCTAGTAGGCAGTACTTTTAGTATTCCAGGATCCTTCAGTCTTGTCCAGCCTCCATCTTAAAATACACTTCCATAATGGAAGCAGCAGGTGAGAGAGCATCAAGACATGAGTACTGACCCTGCAGTGACTTCACCAGGAAATGAAACATTTCACTTACCAAAGTAAGTCACACAGCTCTCTGACTTCAGTAGGGTAGACAGTATAAGCCTTCTCTATGCCTAGGACCAGAGGAGGACAGGAAAAGTCACTGGGCATGGAAAATGCTTTTAGTAGTTATGAAATGTTACAAAAATATTTTATGTTTAAGATTAGCCTAATGGGATCCATAATATTACTAGTAAGTCATAAATTATGATTGAAAGTAATTAAAGTTCTAATCTTGATCTTGTGATTGAGAGTTATGGACATTAATTAGTTCACTGTTACTCAATATGTGCATCATTGTGCAAGCAACTGTAAAAGCTAGTCATTTAGAGCCAGAAATGATTCACGAAATGGGTTAACCTGAGTTTTTGTTAAAGTCTAAAATCCAGAGGCATTTAAATGAATTGCTTTGATACTAGTCACAATATTCAAAAGCAACTTTTGGTGATATGTTTCCACTGCTGTAGTTTAATGTCACCAAAAACACAATAAGTCCTGCTTATTATAGACAAATGACATACTACTTGGTAGCATTTAGTATTTTACTTAATTTCAGCATCATTTTTGGTTGCTACAATGGATAAAAATCTGAAGAGGCCTTTCCTCAAGCATGGGTTCTAAATATCAGTTTAAAACTCTACCAATTTAAATTTTCATAACTCCACCTGTTATCCTATCAGGGTGAAGTGGCTAACAGATTTGTTACTTCATGTTAATCTTACAGCAGACGTCCCTTTCTGAATGCTCCCTCATGGAGGGTTTTTCCAACATTTCATTCCAAATATTTTTATTTTTAAAATTGTAGCTTCCAGTTAATTTCTTAGTTTCACAGTATTTTCTGAAAGCAAACTTTTGGACCCATCAAAATGACTTACACCTTAAAGCAACAGGCACTGAGAGTATATAGATGATACGCAAATATACCTGTTTTGTCAGGTGCAAAGAATCATCCAAAAAGCATGCGTGTGGGCAAACAGCTGAGTCTATGTGATTCCTTTATTCTTGTAAAACTTCCAAGAGATGAATGAAATTTACCATCCGATTCTTAGTTTACAGATTGTCATCAGACAAAATAATGTCCAGTCCTCACTTCACAGCTGTTATAGGTTTAAAACAAAACAAAAATATGCTTTGGAAGACTAGGCGAGCTTAAACCTGCCACGATTAGAAAGATCACAGTGTCACAGGTGTTTTAACAGGATAGTAACGATGGCGGTAACACCCCAGCCCCCCCCAAATCCTGGATGTCGAAGGTCAGATTACACGGAGGGCAAGCTGCAGGCCCTGTTCCGCGAGTTGCTTTCCGCACTTCCGCGGTGCAGCCCTCTGGTTCTCCAAGTGCAGACACCTTCCTTTTCTCCCCACCTGTTGGCCTTGAGCTTGCCAGGCTTTCCGAAGCGACGCCCTAGCGGTGGGAATGGGAACGCTCCGCTCGGGAGCTTCCTCTCCGTTTGGCCTCCCCAACCGTACCCCAAAACCCTGACGCCCTGAGGGAAGGAAATTCCAACTCGCTCCGCGCACACTCCCGCCCCGTTCCTCTCTCCGGCTCGCTGCCTCGCTCGCTCCGATGCCGCGGACCTCGTCCTCAGTTCTGGGCGGCCGTGCGGCGGAGGTGGCTGCGAGTTCCCGGGCTCTGGGCAGGGAAATGGGGCAGGGTGAGTGAGTCGGGTTGGGGTGAGGCCCCGCCGCGCTCCACGAACACCCGGCCTCCCGCCTTGGGTGCTGTGGGAGGCGCGACGCGCCCGGCCCGCGCTGGGCTGAGCCTCGGAGAGGCTGCAGCTTTCCCCTCCTTTCAAGTCCTGGCTTGAGAGCCTAGCTGCAAGCGCGCGGGTCGGGGGAGGGAAGAGTAGGAGAGGAAGCTGCGAGAGAGAACAGGCGAGCCACTGTCTCCTTTGAAAAGAAAGTAGGAGCCCTGGGTGGGAAAAGAAAGATTAGCCTTCCCAACTTTTCTTCGGAAAAAGTTTTCCCAGGGCGTTTTGTTTGTGCAAACTCTGCCGGAGCAGCCCGGGCTCCGCTGCTGGCGTGGCGGCGGTCCCTGTGCGCCTAGCCCCGCTTCTTCGCTCTCAGCCTGGGCAACTCCTCTCCCTCCTCGACAGGCGCCAAATGGCTACCCAGTAAACCCCACGGGGCGGAGGCTGCAGCGCCGCCTCCTGCCGCCTCGGCTTCGGCGGCCGCTAGAATCGGTGGAGATTGCGCCGGCGCCCGCGGGCTGGGAGCCTGGTCCCGCAGGTGGAAGCGTACCCGGGAGGCGGGCCCGCCCGGGGCTGAAGTGGGTCGGGCGGGCTCTTGACGTTAGGCCAGCCCCGCTCTGGCCTGGGAAGGCGCGCGTCCCGCCCTGACCGACCGGCCTCTCCCACCCCAGCAGTGACGCGCCGCCTCAGAGCTGGAGCCCGCGGAGCACCCCGCAAGGCGATGGACAGCCAAACCCCCTGTGCGCAGGACGCCCCCGCGGCTTCCACATCGATTGCCGCCCCGGCTGGGTAAGCCCAGAACGCCGCGCCGCTGCTCGCTCCGGAGGGGGAGGACCAGGGCAGCGAGGCCTCACCGGTTTACCTGGCTGGCAACTCGCTGCCCTGCCATCGGCCTGACTCACTGGCCGTCCTACACGCGGCCGGGGAGGCTGTTTCCTCCCAGCCTTTTTGGAGGCCGCCTGGGGTTGGGGTTTGGGTAGTTTTTAATTACTTGCTTACTGGGGCTGTCCTGGGTTGCGGAAGGCCAGCTGAATGCCAGGAATTGGGTGAGGAGTCCGGGAGCAAAAATTGTAACAAAGGGCCCCTTGTTGGGGCTCTGGAGCAGCAGTGGACGATACCTGTAAGTGAGCCCTGGGAAGGGAAAAAAACGTTTCTTTGGCCAAAGACTGAGGCAGAGGCAGGCGAGCATGTCAAGGTGACTGTAAGGAAGAGACTCTGTGAAAGCGGGTGGAGGGCAACTGCAAGGTGTGCCAGCTGTCAGCCCGCATGACAGTTCCGGGAGCGGGCGGGGTGCTCGCCTCTGATTGGGGGTGTGTGTGGCTGTGGCCAATTGCTGATGCCAAAGCCAAGAGCAAAGTCAGTTTGCAAACAACTAAACTTTTCTTTTTATCCTCACGTGTTTGAGGAGAGATTGGAGGGGAAGGGGCTGTCACATGGTGAGTTAATATTAAATGAAGCACGTCTTCCTGCCAAATATGCTAATAATCACCCTGCTGAGCCTTTGGATAAACAGTGATGAGAACAGGTAGTTCTGCAAGAAATGAGAACGTGAAAAATAACCTTGGTTAGTCTTGGTAAATAGTTCAGGAGTAATATGTTCTGGCTGAGCTTCTGAACTGGGAATCCCCATTGCTGAAGTATAACTTTTTCCTACAAGTGTTCCCCCAACCCCAACTTTTCTTTCTTAGTTTATCTGAATGCACAAATGCTATAAAGAGGATATGAACATTCCAGAAATAGAAAAGTTGAGAGAAAAAAAATCAACTTTGTTACTAATGAATGACAGTAGTGCGTGACCCCCCTTCCCCCCTTTGCTCTAAGAGCGAAGAAGTAATTTTTCCCTGGAACATGACAGGCGTTTCCTTAGAAGCAAGTCACAGCATGTTTATTCATCAGAGACCATTCGAACATTGGCAGTTGTCTAGAGGAAACATGGAAAAGTCTCAAAGCAACATGACTAATCTAAAAGATATTTAGTATGATGCTTACGTAGAGGAAACATGTAGTGTATGAATTATTTCATTTTCCTCCAAATTGCTACCTTCTTCCCCATGCAAATAGCCCTGTTACTGTTGAATTCTATTTCTATTTTTTTCCCAGCTTTTCCATTGATTAGAATGGAATATACGAAACATATATCGTTTCATATATTGTCATATTAAGACGTCTGAGAAAAATACATTTATAGACAGCGTAAAAGCAAGGTCTCTAAATAGAGTGGCAGATTTTTGTATCCAATTTCAGAATACTGAATTTGGGTACCACTAAATAAGACAGAATTGCACTGTTGGATTTGGAAATGGATTAGGTTAAGTGACTTTTTTTAGTGTACACAAAATACCCTCTGATGTTCATAAATCAATACTATTTTGAATAAAATGAGTTCAGATGGCTCTGTGATGAAGGAAGGGAAAGAGACAGGTACAGTAAGATACTTGCAATTTTGCTTTTCAGACTTTAAAGGTTCAACCAAATTCTTTGCTTTAAAAGAATGTACGTGCAATTTCTCACCTACCCTCTCCACACTAAAGGAGGGACACCTGGAAGAATGCTTCAACATTGGACCTAAGATAATACCCCCATTCTATCCTTTTACCTTCAACTCTAGTCAGAGAACTCATCGATACTTTTCTACTTCATCTGCCGATTCCACGCCTCTATCTTGTCCCTTGGCATCTTTCAAGAGCCTGTTACGAATTTGTTGAGTATTCAGTATTGCTTCTGTTGTATAAAACCTAAAACATTAAAAAAGATTTAAATTGTGGAAGAATTTATCCTAGCTAAGAGTATTTTGGAACTGACAGGGAGCAATCTTAATGTGTTATAATTGTAAGGTTTTAGTGCTAAATACCTTACATAAAACATTATATCATGACTCACTATTCTAATGGCCTGTCAGGCCTAGGGTTAGTCCTTATCCTTGGGTATTACTGCTCAGAAGTTCTTTGTGGTTTTCCAAGGTTTACATCTTTGTAACACATCATTTTAAATAAATTCAGTGCAACTCCGTCTTTTGCAGATGAGAATACACCAAGACCAGATACACCTTGCTACTGTTTCAGAGCAAATTAGTAGCATAACCTGAAGAAAAACCTAGGGCTTTAGTTGCTTAGATATTGGGTTAATTGCTTTCAGTGTTTTCTTGACTATGAAGTGATAGAAAAATCTACATATTAACACATTACCTGTGTTGAATCACTAACTCAGTGCTGTGGTTTCAATATGGTTTGTCTTCTAAACACTCGAGTGTTGAAAGCTTGGCCCCCAATGTAAAGGCATTGGGAGATGGTTCCTTTAAGAGGTGATTAGGTCATTAGGAGGGATTAATGCTTCTCAAGTGGGAGTGGGTTGGCTACGGAGGGGAGGGGAGGGGGTTTCTGTAAAGTGAGCTTGTCTCTTTCTACTTGCTTCCTTCCCATTTTGCACATGATCCTACCGTGATGTTGTCCACCCTAATATGACTCAGGCAGAAAGCTTTCACCAGAGGCCACTGCCTGACTTTGGACTTTCAGCCTCCAAAACTGTGAGCTAAATAAACCTCTTAAAAAAAAATAAAGTGGTCAGTCGCAGGCATTGTTATAGCGGAAAAAAAAAAATGGACTGAAATAGTGTAGTGCTATGTTTTTTTGTACACTTTAAGTGATAGTGGTTGATAGCCCTCTCCTCTAATTTCTATAAGTTAGCATGTTCAGGGTATGACTAGTTTAGGAAAAGTAATTGTTTTATGACCCCTCAGCTACCACTTTTTCTTTAGAACATTCTAAGTAATTGTCACATTGCAAGGAATAGTTTAAAAATTGTTCAGTGCCTTCACACATTTAATTCATATCTAGCATCCACTATACATTTTTATGAGTTACCTGGGATAGATAGCATATTCTTAATTTTAGTGGAGGTGTTGGTATACAGAAGCTTTTGGCCTTAGGATTGAGTGCTGGCAAATGCCTGGCCTTCATCAGTTTGTGATCCTCTAGATTCTTATCTTGGCCTCTAGTGCATTGCCTTAATCCTTTATCATTCTTGATTAGTTTCTTAATAGCATGCATGTATATCCATAGTTATAGTGTGGTTGTAGAGTTTGAAGTAGGCTGAGTTTCAACTTTAAACATCATTAAATCACAACTGGGTTGGTTTTTCTTTGAAGTTAAAATTTGCATGAAACTTTGTCTACATGTATTGTTAAATACATTGGTAAGAGGTCATTGATATTGACTAAGCTCCTTTTCTGGGTCCATCAGACCAAACCAATATAGTATTAATCACAGTAACAGCTTTGGTTGCAGAAATCTCGAGCCATTAGCTTATTAATCTGTAAATAATTAACTAGTTGAGATATAACATCTGGTTGATTGAAGAGTCTATAGTCAGTTAAGTTATTTCTATCCCTCACTTATACTTTTCTGTAAATGTTAGATCATATTGCTGGTTAGAGTTCTTAGAACCTGCTGTGGTTCTGGGAACTGCCTGATTCTCAAATCATTTTTTTTATTTGCTCAAATAAAATCTATATCTAATTGCTCTAAAGAATTTTCTGGTCTGGTGTGGTGGCATATTCATGTAATCCCAGCAATCTTGAGGCTGGTGTGGTGGCATATTCATGTAATCCCAGCAATCTTGAGGCTGAGTTAGGAGGATTGCATGTTGGAGGCCAGCCTTAGCAATTTAGCAAACCCTGTCTCCAAATACAAAAAGTCTAGAAATGTAACTCAGAGGTGAAATGCCCCTGGATTTAATTCTCAGTACCAAAAAAATTCCTTTAGCAGTGCTGCTATGTAATATGTACAATGAATATATATATGTACATATATATACATATACACACATACATGTATCTGTATGTCTTCACACATTAAATTTGGCTTAATTTACATAGTAAATTAGATGAAAATGGTCATAAATCAATTTGTATTTTATTTCCTTTTGGGGGGGGCACCAGGTATCAAACCCAGGGGTACTCAACCACTGAGCCCTTTTTTTTTTATTTTTTATTTTGAGACAGGATCTCACTAAATTGCTGAGGGTAGCTTTGAATTTGGGATCCTCCTGCCTCAGTCTCCCAAGCTGTTGGGATTACAGGCATGTGCCACCATGCCCAGCATTGTTTGTCTCTTACCAAGTTGAAAATACTAGGTTGGTTGGTGGTGTTTTTGTTTTTTCTTTTGAGAGGGCAACTCTATTGGAAAGACTGGTTGGAAAGTTAAAATGTTTAAAAGTTGAAGATGGCTACCATGGATAGCCAATGACAGGACAGCAGTTTTGCTTTTTGGTCTCTCAATTACCTGTGGCCAACCATGGTCTGAAAATGTTACATGGAACATTCCAGAAATAATCATTAAGAGTTAAATTGCACACCTGTATGAGTAGCATGATGAAATCTCATGTGTTCTTGCTCCATAGTGTCCTATCCATCCCAGGGTGTGAAAAGTCCCTTTGTTCAGCATATCCAAGCTATATATACTACCTACTCATTAGTCACTTGGTAGCTGTCTTTGTTATCAGATTGGCTGACTTGGTATTGCAGTGCTGTGGGTTCAGGTAAACCTTATTTAACAATGGCCCCAAAGGGGAAGACTAGTTATGCTGGCAATTCAGATGCAGCAAACAAGCTGTAAAGTGCTTCTTCTTTGAACCCAGAGTACACTAAGACATTTTGAGGGAGATGACATTCACCTAAATTTTGTTACAATAATATTGTTTTATTAGTTATTGCTAATCTATTACTGTGCCTAACATAATTTAAACTATCATATGTATGTATAGAAAAAAATATGTAGGGTTCAGAATTGTCAGATTCCAGGCATCCACTGAAGGCCTTTGAACTATTGCTGGTAGTACTTACCTTACTGTAGTGGAGTGTTACAGTTTGGATGTGAGGGCTCCCCCAAAAGCTCATGTGTGAGACAATGCAAGAAGTTTCAGAGGAGCAGTGATTGGGTTGTGAGAGTCTTAATGCAATTAGTGAATTAATCCCCTTATAGGGATGAATTGAGTGGTAACTGAAGTGGTAGGTAGGGTGTGGCTAGAGGAGATGGGAATTGGGGGCGTGGCTTTGGGCTGTTTATTTGTACCCAGGAAAGTGAAGATCCCCTGCTGTTTTCTGATCACCATGTAAACTGCTTCCCTCTGCCACACTCTTCTGCCATGATATTCTGCCTCACCTTGATCCCCAAGGAATGGAGCTAACCTTCTATGGACTCAGAAACTGTGAGCCCTTGAATAAATTTTTCCTCCCCTATAAAATTTTTCCTCCCCTCTGAAACTGTGAGTCCTCAAACTTTTCCTTCCCTACAATTGTTCTGTCTGGGTCCTTTTAGTCATAGCAGTGACAAAGCTAAAACATGGAGTTATCAAAATTTTATCAGTAACATACTTAATAATGTGACAGTACCCACTCAGGAAAAGCAACACAATTGCTGATACAACTTGGGCACACAGAAGTAGGTACTGGTGTTCTTACCTAGGTGTGTATTTTTGTTTTGTTTTCTTTTGGCTTTTTGAAATTTAAATGTCAAAGGCTTAGTTGACCTTGCTGAGGGGTGTAATGTTTTGATTCTAAAACAAATGTGGAATGAATAGTGGAGATAAATACACTCATGATTTTGCAACTTTGGAGCTGTATATTTGAAGGCTTAGGAAAAATTAAATGATTTAGTAGCTGCTTTCCTAAGCTTTTGTTTGCATTATTGGTTCTAAAGTTTTACTCATCTAATGAACTGAGTCCTTGTTAGCAGTTTTTTGAATACGTAAGCATCAACATGAAAATCATCTGGGGAACTTTAAAATGAAATACCCATGCTCTTAACCCTACCCATTCTGATTTATTTATTTATTTATTTATTTATTTATTTATTTATTTATTTTATGTGGGGGAGAGGTGGTACCAGGAATTGAGCACAGGGGCATTTAACCAATGAGTCATTTCCCCAACCCTTTTCTATTTATTTTGAGATATGGTCTCCTTAAGTTGCCGAGGGTGACTTTGAACTTGTGATCTTCCTGCTTCAGCCACTGGGATTACAGGCGTGTACCATCATTCTTGGCCCATTCTGATTTTAATTGGCTTGTGCTGGGGCAAGGCTAGGTTTAAAATGCTTCTCAGGTGATTCTGAGAATTACCGATCAGCTAGCTCTCAACTGAAATGGGATGCACCTTAAATGGGATGAAGGCTATTGATCATTTTTAGGGAACTCAGCTTTATTTTGCCTTTTTAAAGATTTCAGTTATGTTCCTTACGGTATTATTTTTTAAATTATCACTGCTTTTTGAGAAAGTATGTTAACTATTTTACAGCTGCTGGAACTGAGTCTCAGAGGGCTTAATTAACATACTCAAGGTTACAACTCTAATGGATGAAAGAGTATTAGGAAAAGCTCTGACCTCAAACCTCTGTGCTTCATCACTAGCCCTATAGTCGCCCAATGTTTGCTATGACAGATTGTACTAAATAACTAAAATTTTATTTAAAGTGGCCTTATGCACACTCATACATTGCTGATGGAGTTGCAAACTGGAGCAGCCACTCTGGAAAGCAGTGTGGAGATTCCTCAGAAAACTTGGAATGGAACCACCTTTTGACCCAGTTATCCAACTCCTTGGTTTATACCCAAAGGACTTAAAATTAGCATACTACAGTAACACAGCCACATCAATGTTTACCGAAGCTCAATTCACAATAGCTAGATTGTGGAACCAACCTAGATGCCCTTCAACAGATGAATGGATAAAGAAACCATGGTGGGCCGGGCGTGGTGGTGCATGCCTGTAATCTAAGCGACTTGGGAGACTGAGTCAGGAGGATCTCGAGTTCAAAGCCAACCTCAGCAACTTAGCGAGGCCCTAAGCAACTCAGTGAGACCCTGTCTCTAAATGAAATACAAAATAGGGCTGGGGATGTGACTCAGTGGCTGAGTGTCCCTGAGTTCAATTCCTGGTTCCAAAAACAGAAAAGAAAAGAAACCATGGTGTGTGTGTGTGTGTGTGTGTGTGTGTATACACACACACAATGGAATATTACTCAGCCACAAAGAAGAATAAAATTATAGCATTTGCAGGTAAATGGATGGAATTGGAGAATATCATGCTAAGTGAAGTAAGCCAATACCAAAAAACAAGGGCTGAATGTTTTCCATGATAAGTGGATGATGATACATAACAGGGTGGGGTGGGGGTTGCCAGGGGGGGACAAGAGAAAAGTGGAGGAACTTTAGATTACATAGAGGGACATGAGAGGGGGAGGGGGCAGGGGTATGAAAGATGGCAGAATGAGACAGACATTATTAACCTATGTATATGTATGATTACATGAATGGTGTGAATCTATATTGTGTACAACCATAGAAATGAAAAGTTGTACCCCAGTTATGTACAATGAATCAAAATGCAGTCTTTAAAAATTAAAAAAGTGGCTTTATATGTGTATTGAGTCTTTATAAAACTGTTTACTCAATTTTTTAAAAAAAATTAATTCCAATAAAATTAAAAATGTACTTAAAAGAAAGCTAGATAATTAGGTTCTATTTTCAAAGTCATATTTAATGTTTTTGTGTGTTTGGATGATATAACTCATGCAAACTAGCAGCCTTCTTTTTTCATGTAACAGTGTTTTTATTCTTGTTAGGTAGCTATGAAATTTAAAGCAGAGTTTTAGAATTAGAATTTTTGATTACCCAATAAGAAAAATGAAACTTTTAGCAAAGCAATGCTCGACCTCTCTTTCAAAGTCTAATTTCCTCTGAAGGACTTATAGGGCAACTAACAGTTTTATGACCTTATTCTTATTGATATTGCTAGGTGTTTATATGGTAATGTCATGCTTCATGTTATTCAGACTTCATTTAATAGTCAAAAACTCATGAGCTATTGTTTTATGAAAAACTTCTGTTTTTCTCCATTTTTGTTGTAAAATATGCATAACACAATTTGTATCTTAAATATTTTGAAATGTACAGTTTGGTAGTATTAATATGTTCCTATGGTGCTGCTGTCACCTACCACCTCCATACCTCTTTCTTATGCCGTTAGACAGGAACTTTCCCTTCCCCTCCCCCAGCAACTGCCATTCTACTTTGTCTCTGATTCTGACCACCCTGGGATATAGGTGGAATCATGCAGTTTCCCCTCCCCTGCCATGTAATCATGTTTGTGTTTACATTTACAAATCACCTAAAAGTTTTAATGCTTTTATTAGAGTATTTTATACATAAAGAGTTCATTTTGACATAATCATACATGCATAGAATTTACTCCATTTTCGTATCCAGTCTCCTCTTTCCCTCCCCACCCCCTTCTATTTCCCTTCCCCTACTGGTCTTCCTTCCACTCAATTATTTTTAATTGGTGCTTTATAGATATACATAAAGGTGGAACTCATTGTGTTATATTATACATGCACGTAGTATGATTTTGTCAAATTCATTCTGTATTCCCTCCCTTTTCCTGCCCCTTCCTTCCTCCCCCTCAATCTCCTCTTCCATTGATTTTTCCCTCTATCTTTGATATATGACCCCTGCCATTTTCCCCCCTTACGCTGCTCTAACTGCCACATGTGAGAGAAAGCATTCAAGCCCTGATTTTCCGAGTCTGGCTTACATGATATTCTCCAGTTCCATGTGTTTATTGACAAATGCAGTAATTTCATTCTTTATGACTGAGTAAAACTCCATTGTATATATTTTCCATTTTCTTGATCTGTTCATCTATTGAAGAGCACCTGAGCTGGTTCCCTAACTTGGTTACTGGGATGTGGCTGTATCACTGTAGTAATGCAGTCTTGAGTGGCTTATTTCACACAGCACAGTGTCATCAGTGTCTGTCCACGTTGTAGCATGTATCAGTGCTTCATTCCTTTTTGTAGCTGAATAATATTACATTGTATATAAAGGCCACATTTTGTCCATTCATTAGTGGATACTTGGGTTGCTTCCACATTTTAGTTATTGTGAGTAATATAGCTATGAATGAGTACCAGTATCTCTTGGAGATGCTGCTTTCAATTTGGGAAGTATACAGTTAGAAGTTAATTGGTGAATCATTTAGTAAGGTCATCTATTTTTAATTTATTGAGGAACTTCCATAGTGTTTTCCACAGTGAATATACCATTTTACATTCCCACCAACAGTGCATAAAGCTTCTACTTTCTCAACATCCTTACCAACTGTTATTTTTGGGGCATCGTCCTCTGCCCAGTAGAGTATTGATCCTAATGGTTGTGAGGCAGTTATCTCACCCTGAATTTGATTTGTATTTCTTTAATGAATGGGGATTTTATGCATATTTTTATTCATATATCTTCATTTGGCCATTTACATATCTTCTTTGGAGAAATGTGTATTTTTTAAATCAAGTTTTGGCCTTTCTGTTTTTTTTTTTTTCTTTTTTTTACGTCTGGATTTGTAAGGAGTTTAAGAGGTAAAGTCAGATCTATAAAGTTATGTGTTATCTGCTTTCACATTATAGTTGTGTAGTCCAGACAAAGGCCATGTGGCCTGCAAAAATAAAAATATTTGCCCTCCAATTCTATCCAGGAAAAGTTTGCTGACCATCAGGTCTAACTTATGAAATAAAAGAATGAAGTAGTGATTATCAAATTAAAATTTATTATAAGAGACTTCTAAGTATTGAACTTAAATGTCAGTTGGAGCAAGATGATTTATATTTTCTTTGCATGAAATGTATCCCATAATAAGGAACTTTGCAGAATGTTGAATGGTGATTGGTTTCTTAAGTAAAGACAAGGTTTGGTCCCTTAACAAACATTTCAGAATTTTAACTTTTATGAAGTATTGGGATATAATTTGAAAAGAAGTCAAGATCTCTGTGCTATAGAAATGTACACATTCACACACACACACACACACACACACACACACACACACAAAATGACTGATATGGTTGTATAGAAACAAATGGGCCCAGGAGGAAATGGACCAGAGGTGGAAGGAGTTCCTAACCAGATTTTAGAGTCTATACCTATTTTGTGAGTTATGTCAAGCTGTCTTTAGAACTTCCAGTAGTGTTTTGGTGGTTGTTATTAAAGATATTTCATATCCTTAAGCTTTTAGTGTTCTAACATGAGTATGATAGCTATGAGAATTTTTTATGACTTTGCTAAATGTTTTCCCCATCTGTTGTTGTAAAAACAAACTAAAAGTATGGGAGAACGAAGTTTCCCATGACTATTTATAAAGGGCCAAATGTCTTCGGTTTTGCATTCAAACTTCATATCTAAGGAATGAATCCTCTGGAAAAGGCTCTGAAGTACTGACTTGTCTTTGAAAAATGTTAAAGTAAGCTTGGGTTATTATTTTTTCCTGATTTTAAGTTCACAGTACTATTTATAAATTTAAATGGTTTTGAACTCTTTATGGCCTTGAAACATAAAGCTGTGGAACTGAATTTTAGAGTATTTTACCAAAGTAACTGGGGTGGTCATTTCAGTAACAAGAAAAGAACATAAAGGCAGGAGAAACAGCCCAACCCTTCCTTTCCTTAGGAAGTGGAAAACTTAATTCTATTTGTAGCTTTTAATACATGTCTAATACTTGTTATATAGATTTTTACAAAAAATTGCCCGATTTCATAGGCAGTAAGTAAACTAAGCTATGTGGTCCCTACTTCTTGTGTGCCTGTGTTGGGTAATATCCTGATTTTTTTTTTTTTCTCTGCCTTTCCATGTTGACTCATGCCTCTCAGGCACACCATCAGAAATTTGAGGAAAAGTGTAATACACTACAGAACTGGGTCAGTTTCTTAGGCCTGCTGTCTAGACAACATGGAGCCTCATGAAGGCTTTTGAATTTGTGGCTATGAGGCAATAAGAATGAGTCTGGAGCCTGGTGTGGTAGTGCAGGCCTACAATCTCAGTGGCTGGGGAGGCTGAGGCAGGAGGAACTCAGACTGTCTCTAAATAAAATACAAAAAAGCTCTGGAGATGTGGCTCAGTGGTTAAGGGCCCCTGAGTTCAATCCCCAGTATACCCCCTGCCTCCCTCACCCCCCAAAAAAGGACTGAAATGTGATGGCAAACATCTGTAAGCCCAGTGGCTCTTGAGACTGAGGCAGGAGGATTGTGAGTTCAAAGCGAGCCTTATGTGAGGCCCTAAGTAACTGAGCAAGACCCTGTCTCTAAATAAATTATTTAAAAAAGGGCTGGGGCTGTGGCTGTGGCTCAGGGGTTAAGTACCCCTGAGTTCTATCTCTGGTACCAAAAAATAAATAAAAATGGAAGTGGTTGCGGAGAAGAATGATTTTCTGAATCCCTCACTTTAATTTCCTCTGATTCCCCTTGCTTTCTGTTGAATTCCCCAATCAAAATCAGAGGTGGAGGTATACTGTAGTAGTTTCTTTTTTTTAAAGCATGAGTGAATAGGTCAGGTCTTCCTTTGTAATTCCCTCAGAGTTGTAAAAAAATTCTTCTGGATATATTTAAAAGAGTAGAAATGCCATTTGGGGCAGGATTCGATTTTTGAAAAATAGCCAAGGTGTTTCAGAGGTAAGCCTCTCAAATGAAAAAGAACCTAAGTCATAACAACTTGGGTTCAAAATTTGGTTGTACCTATAAAGTAGTGACTTTTATTTTTATTGTATGGTGCATAGGTTGCCTTTAGGATTAAAAGCCAAAGCATCAGAATATGTAATTATAATGATAGCAAGATTGGAAAAAAGTACTTTCTCACTGATTTTGAGTGATCAACACAATAATTGGTATGTATTCTGCTGTATTTGTTAAATACACTATTTCACTTTAGGGCCCAAAGTCCCAGTTTCTATACTTAAAATGATACATTTTTCCCCCACACTTTTATTGGTGCATTATAGTTGTACATATTGATGGAATTTGCTGTCACATATTCATCAGTACACACACAATAACAGTGTAATTTGGCCAATATCACTCCCCAGCAATCTGCCCCCCTCAGTGCCCCTCACCCTTTATAATGATACATTTCTAAGGAAGTGGACTTAAAATACTCCTATGTGAGATACTTGTTGCTAATCTGAGGATTTCCATCTCTAATCTGTCTTTATGCACATGCACATGGTATTATTTCTGGAGAAACAGAAGTAGGAAAGAGGAGCCCAAGGGGAGCAGTGGTGGCACAAGCCAGAGTTTTACAGCTGCTGCAGTTGTGTGTCAGTTCAGATGTGCTGGAAAAACAGGAAGCTGAGCAGCTAAATGTGAACATGACTACCACCTTACCATTTCCAGACCTGATGGAAGTGCCATATTTCTAGACCAATTGAGTCAGCAGTAGTCAAGATAATTATAGGAGCCATTGAATTTTCTTCCTCATTTGTGCTAAAGTGGACGTGAGTTGTAGCAAAGTGGAACGTCAGACAGGGGCAACCCATTGTTTCTTCTTTTACACCTGATTGTCATTTGCTATATCACTGCTTTCACAGAATTAGGAAAGAGCGCTGCCGTCTGACAGGATAGCATCTGTGTTTCTTGGTCTGTGACTGCTCTCATTCTCAGGTGACAGTGATCTAGTTATTGGCTGTCGTATCAGACTTTGCTAGTGGGTTCTTCCTGTCTCTTGCTTCTACAGAAGATGTGTTGTTCTCCATTCCCAAGAGCAGCTAGATGCTCTCGTTTTTGCTATGCTTCAAGAGAGCAAAGCTGAAATTGGCAGAGAAAAATGTCAGCAGGTGAAAAGGAATTAGTTTTTAAATTTTGTCGTAATACTCTGACCAGACCTTTATCTTCAGTTTTTTTTCCTCTCTTAAAGTAAGTTTTATTGTGATAGTTTATTACATATGAATTTTTTTTTTTTGCATTTAACACTGTGAAATGTGACTTCATTTGAATTAAAAATACTTAACACTAGTGGTCTGAAAAACCACCCTAGACATTTTTATTGGGACAAATTTTATATCTAGAACCGATTTCTACTTCTAGTCTATTCTAATTTATTGCATATCATCTTGGAAACAGACTGTTCTAAAAGGGGCAATGTTGAAGAGTAATTCCCACTTTCTATTTATGATCTTATGTGTCTATAGAAATATATAGGAAATTGACCTTTAGGTGAAGCTAAGAAAATAGAGTTTTGCAGTCTGTTGCTTGTCTTGCAAAATCTGTGTTTCTAGCATTTAGTTCCGTGGTTATTAGTAATGTAGCTTTAACTTTAGGGAATTTTTAGAATTTTTTTCATCAAACTCAAGATTTCATGTACATATTTAAGGTACAACACTTTTAGGATTTTTATTTTTTGTATGTCACTTTTAAGCACTAAAGAGATTATGCAGACAACTTCATGGTAATGCTAAAAGTTGTTCAGAGACATTGAATATTTGTAATTTTTGGTAACTCAAATCCTTTTTTTAAATGATCCTTCCAGATATTGAGCATATCAAAAATTAAAATTGGCAGCACTAGGGGATTTGAAAGTCAGATTTGGAGTATTCATGGTTTTCTTTTATTACTATAAAACCTAGGTAAGGTAGAGACCAAGTTTCTGGAATCCCACAGGTATTTTGAATGGTTTGGACATGAAGGTGTCCCAAAGCATTGCCGGGCACTGTGGAGCACACCTGTAATCTCAGCAATTTGGGAGGCTGAGGCAGGAAGATTGCAAGTTCGAGACAATTTAGTAATACACTGTCTTCGGAATAAGAAGAACCAAGAATGTAGCTCAGTAGTAAACTGTCCTTGGGTTCAATTTCCAATACTGACTTTTTTTTTTAACTAAAAAAAATATATGAAAAGTCATTAAAGGAAGAGCTTTGGGGCACTAAGAGATGATGTAGTGTTCTGAAGGTGTACATAGATCAGGAGACAGGAAGTAAATGGTGCAGTGAAAATAATTTCTTCCTTGATATCTTTTACTACCTATCAGTCTTCAGTGGGTATTTTGAATGATTTCCCATAAAGAAGCAATTTTAAACATTTCAGGTACTTACTCATTTATCTTTGATAGTTAAAGGCTCTATGAGAAGCATTGTGCTTTGCATCAGGCAAAACCTTCTCTTCATAGCAATATTGTTCATTCTGTGGCACAATTTGACCAATGTGTAAAGAACCTGCCCCAATTCAGTTACCACTCAGGTGCTGAGCCATTGTGGATTCGGATTCTGTGGCCCTAGGACTCTCTCCTCAGAATGATAAGCAGCAGTATGCCAAGCATCCTCACTGAAGTGCGTGGAGAGGGAGGAAAGGAAGTGCTTAGGAGTGGATGATGGAGGCCCTTTTTCAGCCCTTTTTCTTCCACAATCTTAGAGAACCATGTACTGCTTATGTTTAAAACTGCTAATGAGAAATTGTTTTCACTGATATGTGCATTTAAAGCTCTAAAATCAGCTTTCCAAAGGGGGAAAAAAAGTATTTTCAAAATAAAGTGGAAAAATTGGTATTTTTGGATAACCCCATTCATACAAATTTGATTTTTTTTCATTTTATATCTCAAATACAAGTATATTTGAGTTGTGCATAGTACTCATTTCCTCCCTTTTTCTGAGATCTTTGTGGTCTGCTTAATACTTTTACACTACTGCTTCACAGAAGAAATAAATTTCATAGGATCGTGAAGGGGAGAATTTTCTTTTTCCTTCCTTGGTTAGCTAAGTAGGTATTTATTTTCCTAATTTGAAATGTAAGGATAATAACATTTGTACTTGGGGACATAAATGAAGAAAGGAGCAAAGTAGAGTGGAAAATATGTTCAGTTAATGGAAAAGTGAAAACAGTTTTGGGAGGCAAAAGGAAAGGCCGCTTAGCTAATGCTAGACTGCTGCCTCCAAATAAGCAGTTTGAGGTTTGAAGGCTTTGATCTTTAATTTTGTTTTTGTAACTCTGGTACTGATCATGGAACACCTCTGTGATCTTAGGGGATGTTCTCTGCCCAACACACATAATAACCCTTTCATAGGTACCATAGATGATTTGGGGGGAAGAGATTTCATCCAAAATTAAATTGAGAATTATGGCAATGACAATAATTCTTTAGTGATGTTGATGGGTCACATCAGTCATTGTT
Source organism: Glaucomys volans (assembly GCA_020662805.1). Taxonomy (NCBI): domain Eukaryota; kingdom Metazoa; phylum Chordata; class Mammalia; order Rodentia; family Sciuridae; genus Glaucomys; species Glaucomys volans. The sequence goes on from JAJEJO010004191.1 coordinate 264,158, forward strand.
CTAGTGGGCAGTATATTCAAATGGCACAAAACTTGAGAGAAAATTGAGGAAGCTCCTTTGAGCCCCTTGGCTCCTGTCACACAGGTTTATCCCCAGAGGCAATCAGGATTGGCATTTCTTTGGAATCCTGGCAGGATACACTATACTAGCAATTTAAAATTTTCTAATATGCACATTAGAAACAATTTAAATAATAAATTGTATAGAAAAGTATGTGGGACAGTTGCTTCTTATAGTGAACAAGTAGGTGTGTATTGTTTTCTAGTACTAATTAATACTGTTTTGTACCTTGCTTTAACATCTCAGCAGTTATTCCATTTACATAAAGTACTTTTTTTTTGCCACTGTATTTTTGTAGGAATGAACTGTGTTTTGTATGAACAGGTCCCCTACTAATGGATGCTTAGGTTTGTCCCCAGTACACAACCCTATCCCTCTGCTATTAAGTGGTCATTGTAGCATCTTTTATGCAGTTTACAGTCTATTGTAAAATCATAAAAGGCATTTATCTGTAGTAGTCTTGACTACTTCTTTTGGGTAAATAACAGGGTTTAGTTTAATTTCTCCATATTATTTGAATTTATGTGAACTAAAGTCAGTGTTGCAGATGGAAGAGAATTATTTGTCCATTGAAGTAGTAGGAGCTCAGCTCTTATAAGCATTGAACTGAATATAGAATCCTTGTTTTTGTAGCCATTAAGCAATGGATTATTGCTAAAATACCATCAAATGTTGCAGTGTTAAAATAGTTTTGTTTCTCTAAGCACTCTATTATAATATTCCATTCACGTTTGAGATTCTCTTTTAACATTCCCTGCAATGTGATTTATGAAAAATATGCATTTCCGTGGTAGTGTAAGTGAAAATTCTGAGTAATGTTATTTCTGTCTTAGAGAAAACAAAAACTTTGACCTTCATGGGCAGAGTAATTTAGTGGGACATATGGACTGTATTCTTATTTAAGATCCTAAATATTCCTAGTTTGAATAATGTAGCAGAGGAACTTTTGATTTATCGAATAGGTTATAGGTTTTGAAAATGAAGTAATTAGTCATTAATTATGTTATTAATTAGCACATAAAAATTTTCACTCATCTGGGTCAACACCCTGAAATCTAAACGAACAGCCTTGTTATTGAGATTCAGGACTTCTGTGGGTAGAGGAAATTAGACTATTGATGTGAACAATAATAAGTCAACGAATAAAATCAAATAATAAAGGGTGTTTTAGCTCAAGAAAGAAGGGATTGAGAATTTAGACATATCATGAATACAAGAAGATAACTTTCCAAATAGGCATTTAGAAAAGCTGGTATGAATTTTCTTTCTCCCTAGAATTTTCAAAATGTGAGTCTCTTCCCAGTTTGTTCAAAATTGGTGCAAAATCTACAGAGTACAGAGAAAAACAGGTTTGTCCTTTATTTTTTTCTGAAGAATATTTTTTGGAATAAATTGGTGTTTTATGTTGTCCTAAAATAAATTCTAAGCCAGAATTCATCTTTAAAAAAAAAAAAAAGAAAGAGTTCAAGAAATAACATGGGCAGGTGATACAGCTTTCCACAGAGCACTTTGAGTGAACCTACTGCTCCTCCTTTGACTTGGCAACCTACCTCACCATCTTCTGATGCAATGGACTAGTGCACTTGACTCTCTGGCATTTAACAGCATTACTTTGGTTTCAAATAAAACTAGTGCAGCCAGAAGGCAGATAGTGCTTGGCAGGCAGCTGTTGAAGAGTGAGCTTGGAAAAAGATCTGGACCTGAATCTCTGTCACTCACTGGCTCACACACAGTTTCCCTTTCCTGAGACTCAGTTTCATTTCTTTTCTCTCTCTCTCTCTCTCTCTTTTTTTTCCCAAGACTCAATTTCCTCCATGATGGAAGAGGATGCTAATACAGAATGAAAGTGTGACAATAACACCAGCCCATATGAGGCATTCAGTATTTGTTAAATTTTGCATCATATTATCCATGTTGTTAGAAAGCAGCCCATTGGAATGCTGTTCTCATTGCACTCACTTAACACCAAGGAGGGACAGGAATGCTCTGTCTGATTTGCCTTTCCTGGGAAGTAGAGGATGGTGTTAGCTAAAAGGTTCCTAAGTCTACTATAAAACTCTGCATGCCAGATTTGGGGGAACTTATTTTTGGTTCACTGAATACAAAATGTATACTAATCTTCAGGAAAATCACCTTCACTTTGCCAGAAAAAGGCTGCTTAGCTTAGGACCATGCTACCCAGGGAATTATAATTCCAGTTGTCTCCTCACTTCACCATTGTGGATATTGCCTTTCCTTTTACTACTACACTTTTCTATGTAGTTCGAGAGCATCTTAACTACATTTCTTTAATTTTGGTAAGACTGATAAGCAGTGCTGAAAATTTTTATATATTAAAAATTTTAATACTAGGAATTAAAACAGAGGGTGCTTAACCACTGAGCAACATCCCCAGCCATTTAAAAAATTTTTTAAAATTTGGAGACAGGGTCTCACTAGGTTGCTTACAGCCTTCCTAAGTTGCTTAGGTAGGCTTTGAACCTGTGATCCTTCTACTTCAGCCTCCTAAGAGAATTTTCTATTGTAAAGTCATACGCAAGAGCCTCATTATCAAAAAGAGTGGGACAAAAAACTTAACCCCCAAGAACGAATAACACAATCAATAAATGGGCTAGGGAACTGAAAAGACACTTCACAGAAGAAATACAGTTGATCAACAAACATATGAAAAAATGTTCAACATCTCTAGCAATTAGAGGAATGCAAATCAAAATTAAGATTTCATCTTACTCTGGTCAGAATGGCAACTACCAAGAATACAAGCAACAATCAATGTTGGCAAGGATGTGGGGAAAGGGTACACACACAATTTACTGGTGAGACTGCAAATTGGTGCAGCCACTCTGGAAAGCAGTATGGAGATTTCTCAGAAAACTTGAAATGGAGCAACCATTTGACCCAGTTATCCCACTCCTCTGCATGTATCCAAAGAACTTAAAATCAGTATACTATGATGCAGCCACATCAATGTTTATAGCTCAATTCCCAGTAGCTAAACTATGGAACCAATCTAGGTGTCCTTCAACACATGAAAATGTGGTATATATTTATGATGGACTATTACTCAACCATAAAGAAGAATGGAATTGGCATTTGCTGGTAAATGGATGGAAATGGAGAATACTATACTAAGCGAAATAAGCCAATCCCAAAGAACCAAAGGCCGAATGTTCTCTTTGATATGCGGATGTTAATTCACAATAATGTAGTGTCCTAGGGAAAAATCGAGGTACTTTGGATTACACAGTAGGGAATAAAGGGAAGGGATGGGGTAGGAATGAAAGAATGAATGAATGAATTGGACATTATTACCATATGTGCTTATATGAATACAACCAGAAGAATGAGAAGTTATACTCCATTTATGGAGTATGGTGTTAAAATGCATTCTAATGTCATGTGTAACTAATTAGAACAAATAAAAAGAACATTGATTTGATTAATCAAAGAAAAAAAGAGTGGGAACTTGACACCATTCTAACTATAGGTTATCATACTTGGAAGAAAATTTTTAAAATTTGATCATCTTCCTCCTGTAAATAAGAAATTGAGGCATTTGTACTATGCCATAACACTGTATAGTTGTCAGTCTAAATGCTGATTTCAGTTATTGATAAGAACAAGAAGAATCTAACTCTTTTCTTCAGGATAGCAGTGACCATGTCCTTTGGCATCAGGGGAGGAGTGGGAGCCTTTGCCTCAGGTTGTTTAAGTGATAACTCTCAGCTTTGGTGGCAGTATGATTATATAGCCTAAAATTAACCCTATACACCTGTGACTTTATTAGAGCAAATACAGTTGAGTAGATTTATTGATTTGAATTTTTCTGGATCTACTTTTATTGTAATGTAGGAATATTTTGCAGTTCTTGTAGATAAAATTTGATATCGAAGAAAATGTCAGTCAAGATTTATTGACATAATTAAGATCTACTTTTTTTCTTAGTAAATATAATAGGCATAGGAAGAATAAATCATATCCATGCATAAATTCTGCCCTTGGAAAGTTTTAAAGCATCACAGCACTCCTGGTAAATCTACTTTTAAATAAATGTATTTCATAAAGTGGTATGTAGAACAGTTTAGAGCCTTAATTGCTTAGAGATTAAATGAATATTTGTAAGTTAATTCAGATTGCCAGTACTTAAAATAATTAAGGTCATATACTTAAAGACAGTGGTGGTGGCTTGTATTATGCTGGTCATAAAAGCAATGGACATTTATTGAAGGACAGTTCTCCAGGTACTGTGACATGCATGACATGGGCCACTCCATTTAGAGCTCACATCCAACCTATATCAGTAAATATAGTTGGTTATCCAGATTGTACAAAGGAGGAAACTGAAGCTTAAAGTGTAACTTGTCCAGTGTGCAGATCTGAGACTGGAACCTAGATGTTATTTGAAATTCATTTGCATCTTGAGATCACTTTGCATTCCACCTGGGAGAACTGTCAGGGCAAAACGCCAGTATTAAAAATAACAAGATGACCAGATCACCTTTTTTTTTTTTTTTTTTTTTTCCTTTTTTTTTTTTTTTTGATAACAAAGTCAACATCTTTATTATAGATTACTTTTTGAAAGAAATAGTAATATTAAAAGAAAAATAATCATTATCCATGCCAGCTAGAGAATAATGCAAATGACTCGCATTTTAGAATTTCCCAAAGTGTATTCTGATTAAAATACGAATTAGCACATTTTATGTAAAAAATGCAATGGTTAAATAATTTGGGGAAAGTCTGGGTTAAACTGCTTTCTTTTCTAAAGGATTTGGAGATATATTAATATGCATAATATGCTTTCAAAATTGAAACATATAACATTTTCCAAATTTGTTTAGCAAAAGAATACTGGTTTATATCTTGAAGTACATGTTCTTTCAGATATTGCATAAAGAGAATGCATCCATCTTGACTTTTAATGAGCACTTAGATTTTTAACCACATATACTATTATATTCTTCAGGTTTATATTGGAATTTGTTTCAATTATTTAAAGTTCTTTTAAAAATGTTTTTTTAAATGGTTGCAAAGCAAACCATATGTGGGTGTCTGTGTTTAGGTGAGTTTTGAGCCTTTCACCAACTGAGCATTTGGGCTGTTTTCAACTAAATCATTAACTGTGAAAAGGATATGAGTTGTAGGTCTAGGAGAAAGTCATTCTAGAACTTGCAAGCAATGAGGAAACCAACCAAGAGTTTGTTTCACAGGTAGAAACTGTGAACACCATGACAAGTTTCAGAGAAATCTGTGTGGTGGTCCTGTGACTTGTCATCAGGGATAAAATGCCAAAGGATAGCTGGGCGTGGTGGTGCACGCCTGTAATCCCAACACTTGGGAGGCTGAGTCAGGAGGATCATGAGTTCAAAGCCAGCCTCAGCAACTTAGTGAGGCTCTAAGCAACTCAGTGAGACCCTGTCTCTAAATAAAATACAAAATAGGACTGGGGATGTGGCTCAGTGGCCAAGTGTCCCTGAGTTCAATCCCTGGTTCAAAAAAAAAAAAAAAAAGCCAAAGGATAGTCTTCGAGAAATAAGAGTTGTCAGCTGTTGGAATGAGCTGAAGTGAGGTGTCGGTGCAGAGGTATACTTTTTTTTTTTATGCTCAGGCCAGACCTGGAGTCTGGGAAAGCTTGGACATTCAATGAATTCTGGTTTTTAATCTCTACTGTGGTCTAGGAGGGTAGAAGGGTTGGGAGTTCTCAGGCTACCATAAAGGGTGAAGAATCTGGGTCAGTGGACAGGGATGGATTTGAGAGGGAGGAGTAAACTTGGATTAGTTGGAGAGGAGTAGGTTTGAAGCTATTTAATTGGTAATCCAGTGTAAGAACAAGAAATCTTCCTGTTCCAATCAATAGTTCACTGATTTTTTTTTTAATTAACAAATACTTATTGAAAGCCAACTGTGTTCTAGACATTGGTCTGGGCACTAGCAGCTAATTGTATTGAAAATATTACTGTACAGTACATGGAAATTATATTCATGGAGTAAAATTACTTGGCTAGAATAAAAACATGATTCAATCTTATTAAAAATACACATCTTTGAACAACCTCCAAGGGAGTATAAACAATAGTCTTTCTGTTTTAAAATAAGGAAAGTCCAAATCTCTGAAATGCCAATTACTATGCAGTTTCAAATACTTTTTGTGTGTTGTGTGCATCTTGGATGATGATATGTCTGATTCCTAAAATGTCTTAACCTTTTTAGAAAGTTTACATGATAATAGAATATGTGATTGTGTGTGTGCCTCTTCCTATCCCCATCGAAATTGTCCTTGAGGTTAGTTCTCATTGGACCCTGGGAAGTTACATTGATTTCTGTTGACCAGAACCAAGTATCAAATCTGCCTTTCACAGCCTGAGATTTTAATGGCAAATCTGAGGAGTGCTTCCCTCACCAGCAGGAGCTGGTTATGAGGGCCACTGAGGTGCCAAGGGGAAAATTCCTGAGAGGAATATTCTGTAACCCAGGAGGCATGAGGATCACTGCCCTGGCTGTGGCAGCCACAGGTGGTTAGCTTTGGCCTGTTCCTTCCATGCCTGCAGCCCCCAAGGCCTCTGGTTCAGTGTCATTCTAACATAAGGCAACAGTGGAGAGTTTTCTTCATCTGACCAGACCCTAGCAACAACACCATGTTGTTGCCTCAGACTTGTGACAATCAAGAGTTGTCAAAGGAACAGTTGTGAGACTGGGCGAATGAACCGCTTTGTGCCTGGATAATTTTAGATTTTTCCATCTGAAAATTAGGATGAGGTATCTATTTCCTAGGCTCATGTTTAGGACTAATTGAAATTATTTATATGCAAGTCTTGAAATGTCAACAGACACAGTAATAACTAATTGAACATGAATTTTGTTTAACAAATGTCTGTGGCTAACTTATTGACATTTTTGAACATAAGTCATGTGAAAAGTTCTCAGATTGTTTTGAGCTGCCCACTCTTAGTTTCTATTCAATACGTTAGTAGTTGATACTTGGCTGAGGATCATTGTTTTCCAAATACAAATAAGGCTGTTTTGTAACTCATTAATTCCTGGAATGTGATTCTCTATAAGCAGGTTTTTCAGCCCATAGCAATCATTAGAAAAAACTGTACCTGGTAAGATGTGGAGATAGTAAGCTCACAATGAGTGTATTATAAAACTATATTACCATTTTCTCTAGGAAAGAGAATAAGCAACTAACCAAATATGTTCTTTACTAGACTTTATTGTTGGCAGCGGTCCAAAAGAAAAAAAACCTTATCTCTGAACCTCCAAGACAGTCCCCTGTTACATAAAATCATTTCATTTTATGCCTCTATGTTGCTGATTCAAGTTCCATTCCTTGTGCATGCTGGAAACTAATCATTGTGTAGTCTTCCGTCAGTCACATAATTTTCACATTTGTAAACTAGAAATAATCCCTCTATACTATAAATACTGTAGAACCAGTATTGTTTGTTGGTAATGCAGGTCTTGAAACAAAGGTGATCCTGTTTGAATGGGTTATACATTTCCTTTCTAAACTCTTGATGAGTTTCATTCTCTTGACAGTGCCAATTCTCTTGGGTATGGAGGGGGATGACATCTGCATGAAGGTGTTCCTTCTTGTTGAGCTCTCTGGTGCTATCTTCATGTCAGCCCAGATTCATTTCCACATGAGTTCATCTAATTAAAACTTGTCAGTGCTGTTTCTGAAGGAAGACAGGTTATTATTTTGATCATAGAGCACACAGCCGTACTTTTTCTCATTTAAGGCGTCCAGCTGGGGTATTACTGGTTATAAACTGAAAACTGGGGGAACCCTTCAAAGCCATGAAGGAAGAAGGTGGGATCAGGCAAGGGGACAGCCCACTGGAGGATGGTCACCTTTTAACAGGTATGTTTTTTAATAAACATAGGCATTCCCAGTGAAACTTGCTATTGTTTAAAGAAACTGAAAACATGCCACACTTTTTTTTGTGACTTCAGAGAACTACATGATTTTAGAGGTTTGCCAAGCATCATTGTTTTCTGACAGTACTTGTATGTTTCATGAAAACAACAGCATTTTGCTTTTTGCACCAAACAGTTCTGAACAGAAAGAGTTTAGCGTTCATGAGATCAAAATTTTAAAAAATCTCAGGGCAAACTAGATGTTCCTAGATGTTCTTTTTTTTTTCTTTCCCCCTCCTCCTCCTCCTCTGACATTACTAAATGAAAACCTTTAAAAATCTCCCAGGCTTTTGAGTCAAGGATGCACTTTAAACAAAAGTTAGTGAAAACCTGGCCTAAGGATTATAAACAGTGGAAACATCAACTTTCTGAACAATTGTTTCCTTTTCTGCTTCACATTCACTTTGTATTTGACACTTGAGTACATTTCCTGATGGGTGGAGCTAGAATTGCATTTTTCCATTTTTTAGTTTGGAAAAATCACTCTCTACACTGTCAGGCCTTGATGGTTTCTAATTTAATATGTAATTATTTAAATTTATATTTCTTAGACCATTCATGTTTGTGAAATTCTTAAAATATTTAATATTTGCTTTTCCTTGTACAAATGTTACACAGTCTTTTACATTCATCTAATCATCTTTCTCTTGATATTATAAAAGCTCTTAAAATGTAAAAATTATTGATACTTTGTCATATGTTCTAAGAATTTTCCCAGTTTTAATATTTATCATCTTGCTTTGTTTATGGAAGCAGTTTTGGCATTCTGGTTTCATTTAGAGGTAATTCAATTTATTTTATCTTTCTAGAAATGTTTATACTTTTTATATTTTTTATTTTGAGACAAGGTCTCACTAAATTGCTTAGAGCCTCGCAAAATTGCTAAAGCTGGTCTCCAGTTTTTGATCCTCCTGCCTCAGCCTCCTGAGCCACTGGGATTATGGCATGTGCCACCACACCCAGCTAGAAATGCATGTACTTTATAAGACTTAGAACATTCCCTTATCTTAAAATTATGATAAACTATGTACTTGCCACAATAAACTGAACTTATTCTTTTCCATTTTTTTTTTTTTTTGGTAGGAGATAGGGTCTAAATTTTTTAAAAAGCAATTGCCTTAATATTATCTCATGAACAATTTATATTTTTGCACTGACTAAAAACATGTCTTTTAAACTAAATTTTATTCATGTTATTAGGCTTTTAATTTAGCTCCATTGTTCTTAATCCAAAATATTTCACTTGAGGGGTCTTAAAATGTGTTTTAACAGTCTGTCTAGTAAGGTAAGTTATAATAATCAATATTCCTTTTTAAATTCCTTTTCAAAATTACCTGGGCAGTTTTCAGGCATTTGCTTTTTCAAGTAAATTTAAAACTGGAAATAAGAATTGATTAGGCGAATTCAAGTTCCATGTAAATTTTTAGGGAGTTTTGGTATTCCTGCTGTATTGGAATTTCCCACTCAGGAGCATGTCTGTCACCACAGTTTTCCCTTACTGTCTCACTCTTTGTCACAGCTCACCAGGTTTTACTGTGAGATGGGTATCCCTTCATGGGTGCACCCTGTCAAGAGCAAATCATCTTGATGGCTACTGAATTGCTAAGTCTTTAACAAAGTAGCTTTATCATTAAGGGCTTGTGAAGTAGTTCTCAAAGCACCCTGGAAGCAGTTTTAGCATTCTGATTTCATTGTCTTAGAGATAATCCCATTTATTTTCCTTTGCCTAATTTATAAATGCTTATACTATAGGCTTAAAAATTCCCTTATCTTAAAATTATGATAGATTAAATATTTGCCAGAAAAAAAACTGAGGATTTTTTTCTCTCTTTTTTTTTTTTTGTATCTCACAATGTTAGTATCAACTATAAACGAAATAAAAAATGTAGTTTTTCTGGTCCACTCCAAATCTACTTAATAACAAAGTTTGAGAATGGATCCCAGTAATCCATTCTAATAAGCCCTCTAGTGAGTCTGATCATGGGAAAGGTTGAGAACCACTAGTGAAGTAGGTAAGAGTTTGGGGTTAGGAATAATCCTCATCTGTAACATGGGCTGTTGAAAGAATTATCTGTATCTTAAGTGAAGGATTGTAGACACTTAGTAGCTATTACTTAGTAGCTATTATTATCAGAGTGCTTTTTCATAAGTGAGAGATCAAGTAATAAACAATGAGCATGAAAATGATAGTGCCTGGGAATGGAGGGAAAATTCTGGAACACCAGTGTTGCAGATTTTGATAGTCTACATAACTGGTCATGCCAAGTAGGTCATAAAAATTCTTCATATGGTTTGCTGAGGATAAACACTTTCAGTCTTGTTCAGAATTGGCATCTTTTAAGCAGGCAAGCACACAATAGTGTAATATAATTGAAAACCCTGATTTTCATGTTAAGAGTATGTGGAAGGGGCTGGGGATGTGGCTCAGTTGGTAGAGTGCTTGCCTTGCATGCACAAGGCCCTGAGTTCAATCCCCAGCACCACCACCAACAACAAAAAGAGTATGTGGAAGATTAGCTCATTAGAATTCCACCTTTACATTGAATGAAATAAAACACTTCTGTCATATTTCTATAGTTGTAAAAGAATCTTTCATTGTAAATAACTAGAACACGCAGGTAAAATAAGGATTAATGTCCCCAAATGGTAAACATTAATATGTAAAAGTAAATAAAATCTAATCAATTATTGGGTTAACTGGAAAATGTTATTCAATATTTTGATAAATTACTTTATGTTGGAAACTAGGCTAAGTAGTGGTAATAAAATGACAGCTTCAAATGAGAGTTTATAAATGGGTAATAGACGTAGTCAAGTTATGTGGTACACCTGTGGGGAGGCCAATAAGAAGGCAGACATGGGTGGTTGTGGGGGACCACTGCTTTCTAGAAGAGGCAACTCTTGAGCTGATCTTTAAGGACAAGGAGGGGTATTGCAGAAGATTCCATGGGAACTCCTTCAGTGGTTGATTCTACCCCAAGGCACTAGAGGTCTTATCATGGGGGTGAAGGTCGGAGTTGTCAAGTTGCAAAAGGAACAGAGATTCCAGACGGAGGCGCTAACACACTAGAGTGCCCTGGATGGTAGTGAATGTGAAGTTAATGTGAACAGAACCTTTGGACTGGGTAGGGGCAGCTGAAACTAGACTCAGTTAAGTAAGATCTCTAAAGATGATGCTGGAGAGAAAGACTGTGTTTGCTTAACATCTGTCATTTTTGGAGAAGCAGCATTTTCATCTGTGTGCTGTCCTTGTTTGTTTTGTAACACATACAGTTACACTCATGTAAAGGGTTTTAGAACAGCATTTGTGTTTCACATTCATACATTTATACATCATAATTTTAGTTTGGGTCCTATTCAGCTATACACGGTGTTGAAGATTTTCAGCTGTCGCATGGCAAGTTGGTGAATTAATCTAGACAAATTCTCTTCCACCAGTGGGGGTGGCCTGGAGTTTTTCTGGCCACTGAAGCTCTGTCATGGACTGTGGTTCTCAGCATCCATATGCCATGGGACTTTGGTCTTCCCCTCGGAGTCCTTGGAGACTTTCTTAGGCCTCATTGGCATCCTGCCCTGAACCACAGTCCATCCAGCTGGGCTCTTGACTCTCTAACTTTCACTAACTGATCCCTCTTTCAATCTGGATCTTTATTTCTGTGGCTTCCATAACTGGTCATGACCCATCTGTGAATCAGAGACTCACCAAGAACTTTGACTCTTTGACTATGTCCCCAACTTGACCTCCACACACATGACGAGGGCCTTGAGACCATGGCTTTTGTTTCATTCACCAGATACCTCTTATTTTTATATCATTACCCCTTATAATATTGAACCTAGCCAGGTGTGGTTGTGCATGCCTGTAATCCCAGTGACTTGGGAGGCTGAGACAGGAGGATTTTGAGCTCAAAGCCAGCCTCAGCAACTTAGTGAGGCCCTAAGCAACTCAGGAAGACCCTGTGTCTAAATAAAATACAAAAAAGGGCTGGGGATGTGGCTCAGTGGTTAAGTGCTCTTGAGTCAATCCCCAGTACCCTACCCCCCCTACAAAAAAAATTGAACCTACACTTAGCAATTCTGAGATTGACTGTTGGTCACACATTGGTGAAACGCTTGTCCTAACCTCACTTAATCTGCTTTGACTTTTACCCTGAATGAAAGAAATATTTTTGGTAAGGATTATAAATTGCTTAATTCTGTAGATTCCTGCAATGTAAAATTATTTTCAATATTTATTTCTTAATGTTCTAGGTTAGGACTAGGCTATTTGATGACCTCTTCTTGCCCCTGATTTTTATTTTATTTACTTAATACACTACACGGATATTTTGTAAACCATGCGTCAATTCATAATCGGCTTATCTGCCCTTCCCCAAAAATGTCTTTGCAGTCTGTTCAACACAGGAGTGATTCTGTAGTAGGCATCAAGAGTGCATGGATACTTGGTCCCACTTTTCTTCCTAGCTTCATCTCCCACCGTCTTGCTCCCCACCCTCTTCTTAGAGCTGGGAGGCCAAGTGCAGCTTCTGCTGAATTCCAGAGCTTCATTCCTCCTTGCCTTTGCCCAGTGCTTCCTCAGTGTGGAATTCTACTGGCCCAACTCACTGCCCAGAGGAATCACACGTTTTTCAAGGCCCAGTTCCAAATTCCACCTTCTTGAACCTCTCCCAGATCCTTAAGTCAGATGTATTTCGTCTAACCTTTTGTTTTTACAGTACTTTGCTACTAACTCTCAGAGCATGTATTAGCTCTGGCTTCCATTTCTGTACTGTTTACACCCCCCGCCCCAAGAAATTGTAGATTTCTTAAGAGTAAGATTTTTTCCATCTTTTGTGTGCACAGTAGCACTACCTTATTGCCTTTTTGCTTGATGGCTTTTAAATAATTGAGTGTAATTAGGGTTTTTTTTTATTTTTTTATTATTTTTTTTGCGGTGCTGGGGATTGAACCCAGGGCCTCGTGCTTGCAAGGCAAACACTCTACCAACTGAGCTATATCCCCAGCCCCGTAATTAGGGTTTTGATGGTTTAGAAAGGTACAGTGGAAGAATCTGTGTTTTTCAAAGAGTTGCCTGTTTCTTCTAACCCCCTTTTCTCTTTTTTCCCCTCTTGCACATGTCAGATAAAGGAATATGGGTATATATTTGAGCCTTGTGAAAAGGAATGGTTTGGTGAGAAATAATTCATGGACCTTTAACCTATTAGGGTAGTAGTAATGCTCTGTTTGAAAATGTATCATAATCCTTATTATGATACCTCATTATTTCACTCTCCATAAATATGCATACATTGAGATAAGTGAGAATGAGGAATTATTAGAGGATTTATTTATTCAGTGAGTATTCATTGAACATTTGTTATGTGCCATACTCTATCAGGACAGGAGATAAGAGACACCCAATGCCTTCCTCAGAGTGCTCTCACTTGATGACCCATTTGAGAGTAAAGACTGATTTTACATATGACAAGGTTAATAATACAAAAATTGATCAACATTTATTAAGACCTTATTAGATGCTAAGTCTTACGTTAATTACGTTAACTACATTATAACTTTTTGTCCTTATGACAACCTTGTGTGAGTGTTGCTACTCTGTTTCACTACTTATCAGATGAAAAGACATCCTAAGACAATGAGAAACGAAGCAACTTCTCCTTGGTAATTCCTGCTTGGTACCTTACTACTTCAACCACCTAATCAAATTATGTATTATTTTAGTGTGTACCACGTGGAAGGTATCCCTTAGAAATTACAAAGCAGTGTTTCTCTTGCTGTTTTGACTGTCACACGGATGTAAGTCTGAAGCAAGGATGTGCTGTTTTCTTATTCAGTGAACTTGGATAAGTTACTTAAATTCTCAGAACCCTGTTCCCTTGCCTATAAAATGGGGATTAAAGCACATTGTATGTGTGTGTGTGTGTGTGTGTGTGTGTGTGTAAAGCACATAGTGCTAGGATCCTAAAATCTGATTTCTCATTCCTTTTCCTCTTTTACAAAATAACTCAATCATATGATCAATAAAAAAATTACTGAAATTTTTCAGCTCATCATCTGTTTTTTTTTTTTTTGTAAACTACAAGGAGTTCTATTAGCCCAATAAATTCAGTTGTAATGATGAGAAAACATTGGTGTTGACTTTGGAAGCCTTGTTTATTTTGTTACTTTGTCGTCCATCTCTTGAGAGATAGAGATGTTTTCACTTAATAATTGGCTCATCAGTTTTTACTTATTGATGCCTGAAAGGGCTTCCAACTCCGTGGGTCAGGCAACGGGAAATAACCAACACCCTGATGTTCTATTTAGATGATGGGAGCTGGTTACATAAGAGAATAATGCTGCTTCTGACTCTTTAGTTAAACTAAGTAACCATGATTTGAGATAAAATCCTTTCTCACTAATAAGCTTCACTTTATAACTTTGTACCTTTCGGTTATTCCCATGAGGTCTTTTGAACATTGTTGTTTCTCCAATAGTACATCACTATGAAATCTTCATTGTTGATTAAACAAAGGTCTTTTATGACAGTGTGGGTTTTTTTAAGCATAGTCTGTTTAGCTGTTCTTTAAAAAAATCATTTCAAAGTAATAACTGAATACAAATGAAGATTTGTAACACTGTGGCAGCTTCAACATTTCTACATACATCAATACATTTGACAATCTTCCTGTTAGAATCATTAGAAGTATATGCCATTTTTAAAAGTCAAATTCTAGAAAAGTTGCTTAAATTCAGTTTTTTAAAAAAATTAGAAATTTAATTTTTTGATTTCATGCACTGAAAGACATTAAAGGAATAAATAAATGAAATCTTTGAAGTGAATAAGCCTAATTTGAGTTTGCTTAAATGAACTTTGGGTATGCCATATTTATAGGGAAGTAAAAAAGATTAATTTATTTCTACTGTATAGTGGGTACAACTGCATTATCAATACCTTTTTTTCTTTAAACAAGGTCCATTCCATATTAAAAGTGATTGGGACTCAATTATTTTCTGATAAAAGTGAGCCAACTATTATCAAGGACTTACTGTTTTGCAGACATTGTACCAAGAGCTTAACATGTTTTTAATTTTATGTATTTATTTGTTTATTTGGGTACTGAGTATCAAACCCAGGGGTGCTTTGCCACTGAGATACATCCTCAGCTCTTTTTATTTTGAAAACAAGTTCTTGCTAAATTGCTGAGGCTGCCTTTGAACTCGCAATCCTACTGCCTCAGCCTCCTGAATTAGTGGGATTATAGGAGTGTACCACCACACCCTACAGCTCAAAGATTGGTGCTAAAATGCTTGTTTTACAACTGGCAAAATCTAGGTAGGGAAAAGTGAGATCTTGCCAGTTACAGATTTGTAAGATAGTGGGAGGCATTGTCTGAAACCATTCTGATTCTCTGAACCTCTAGTCTCATTGCCTCTATAGTGTCAGGTCCCATTTGTTTACCTGTTCATGGAAAATTTTTCTGTATAAATAAAATCAATCAATCTCTCTCGCTCACTCTCTCCCTCCCTCCCTCCCTCCCTCTCCCTCCCTCTCCCTCCCTCCCTCTCTCTCTCTCCCTTTGTCTCTCTCCCTCCCTCCCTCTCACCTTCTCTCTCTCCCTCCCTCTCTCTCTCCCTCCCTCCCTTCCTCCCTCCCTCCCTCCCTCTCTCCCTCCCTCTCTTCCTCTCTCCCTCTCTCCCTCCTTCCCTCTCTCATTTTAGTGGTGCTGAGGATCAAGATTAGGGCCTCAAGTGTGCTAGGCAGGTGCCTACAATTGAGCTATACCCCCAGCCACCAGTTATTTTTAATGTCTTATTCCAGGATATGAATTAGTAAAGAACAGGCGTGAATTAAATAGATGATGAAATCTTAGGAAGACAGTAACAACATATGCCTTACCTACTTCAGTACATAAGCCAATATGTAACTGGTCTAGTACAGCTTAGACCAGTTAATTCACTTTCGTAAGATGACTCATTTTAAATCTTTGTAGAATAGTGACACTGAAAAAATCCTATATATATTAATAATTTCAGTTTTTCTGTAAAAGCAGGCATTCAAAATGGAAAGGAATTCAAATGTTCTTGGCTGACCTACTTTTTTACATGATACAAGTGTCAGAAATAAAATGGTTTAATTCTCTTATATGTGCTTGCTGTTGGTGATATAGGTCTCCAAAATACCTTTAGCTACTTGTGATGTCAGAGGAAAATTTCAAAGCCTCTGTCTGAAATGGGTTGTCATGGCAATCACAAATTTGGATCTGACCAAGTAGGGGAGGGGCTGGGGGAAATCAAGAGCATGCTACAGGTATTTTCATTTTAGAATGAAACCAAACATATTTTGGCTTCTCAAGTCTATATGAACTATTGAACCTCAGCAAAAAATGCCACTGGAGAAGATTATGAATTTAGATTGATCTGTCTAGATGCTTCTTGAGTTTAACTTAGAGAGTATAAATGAAAACATTTTTTCCCTCTGAACTTTTGCAGATGGTTTCTCAGGTTCTTGATTAATTCCTAGTCTGAACTTGATGACAGTAACCTGGATGTACTTATTGGGTGTGCCATTTTTTCACTTATCTCTTGTTGATTCCATCCTTAATGTCTTTCAGATAAAAAAATTTTAAGACATATAACTGATTTTTCTGGGAGTCAGAATACTTTTTTGTAAGTCAGTAGTTTTAGAACCAAGAAAATTGTGAGAAACTGATGTATATGGTCACATTTAGTTAGGGGAAATCAAACCCAACATATAACATGCATCACACAGAATAGAGTTTCAGCCTTCTAAGGTCAGTCTGTAGACATGCTATATTCCAGAAAGTCTAGGAGGCCATCAAATGTTGAGTCACCACTTGATATACTACACAAAGAAAAAAGAAAACACTGCCAGTTGAATTGATAAAATACTTTAAAAATCCCAAATGCATAATTTAAATTAGGTAAATACCTAATTTAACATGTAGTTCTGCCAAGTTTTGACAAATACATGCAGTAATACCATCATCACAGCAGATATAGAACAATTCTAATACATTTTCACTTAGATTTTATGTCACTCTACTGAAATTGAAAGGAATTTTAATTTGTCATATCATTCTTGTGCAAGCATTAAAAAGCAAATGTACGAATAAATGCACAGTAAAATCCAATACTTCTGGAATCAGCAGTGCTCTACTCTTGCCTCTGGGATTTTTATTCAGGTAGACTGTTCAAGTTTGGGTGGCCATTTTATGATCTGACTAATTCTAGATTTTGTTTACTCCTCATCTGAGGGACATGTCACTGCAAGATAAGCAGTCTCTATTCAGAGTCAGGAGAGCTTTCTGGCAAACTGATGCTTGAAGCAAGACACATAATTTTCACAGTTCTTCATTCCTTTGTTTCTTCTAACTCTCATTTGTTCAGATGGAATTCTCTTTGTAAAATTTCCACTGCAAACCAAATCTGACATCTGAGTTTCCTCTAGGGAACTTGAATAAAATTGAGCCGTAAGAATTTAGCTCTTTGGTTGGGCGCAGTGGCACACGCCTGTAATTCCAGCAGCTTGGGAGGTTTAAGCAGGAGGATCATAAGTTCAAAGCCAGCCTCAGCCACTTAGGCCCTAAGCAAATCGATGAAACCCTGTCTCTAAATAAAATATTTAAAAAAAAAAAGGGGGGGGTGGTAGCTGGGGATGTGGCTCAGTGGTAAAGCACCACTAGGTTCAATCCCTGTTACCACAATAAAAATAAATTTTTAAAAAAAGAATGCAGCTCTTTGGTGATTTGGAGAATTACAAATTTTGTGGTATGTTTAATAGAACTGATTATTATAGTCCCTTAATATTTGATGACTTATTTAGATATTTTAAATTATTTTTTGGGTATAACAAAGTACAATTATATAACAGTCCAAGAATATGCCATGTCTTCTTCTGTTACAGGTACATCAATACATTTCTGTCTTAAAGAACTACAAGTTTGTTCTGTCACAATTTATTTATTTTTGTGGTACTGGGGATTGAACCCAGGGGTGGTCTGCTACTGATCTACATCTTCAGCTCTTTTTATGTTTTGTTTTGAGACAGGGTTTCACTAGTTGTCCTAGCTGGCCTGGAATTTGCCATCTTCCTGCCTTAGCCTCCTGAGTCTCTGGGATTACTGGCATGTGCCACTATGCCTGGAACAACTTATATTATTTAAAACCAAAAATCTAAAATACACTGAATGATTTGTCTGTTACTTAACAGTTAATATCTTCCTGTCATTGTTGTGTTTGGATTGTCTTCATGCCACAAAACCTGACTAGTCTTTGAAAATCAGTTCTGTATTTGAGTTTTATTTAGTTTAAGCAACTAATCCTATAGAATTTTAGACCACAAAAAGATTTGTATGTTATTCTAATTTTGCAGATAAATAACGACTCTCAAAATGACCTTAGAAACTGGGGTCTCACTATCTAGGGGATGTTTTATTACATAATACAGAAATAAGTCATCCTATTTCATATTTAATAATATCTATTTCCTTTATCATTGGGTACTTTAAAAATGGCTTGTATTTAAACATACTCACTAGAATACCAAAGTAGAATTTGTAAACTTTGAACTCTGATTTTTACAGAAATGTGGAGAAACAGATTGTTGGATGTTCTTTTAAAATTCAAGTGTAAATTTTATTCCTATCTAATTTAAATGATACTTTATTCCCAAGTTAACAAAATGCTATTGTAGGCAAAAATGGCAATATTTCAGCTACTTCATAGATAATTTTGGGGGGATGACAGTCCTATGATTTAAAAATTTCAAGTGTTGGTCTAGTGCTGCTCTCTAAGGTACATTGAAGCTATTTAGTGACTTGTAGAAAGTACCACATTGTTTGTCTATAAAAAGAAACATTGTTCATTCTTTTTAAGACTATGTGAGTGGGGCAACAAACCAGATATTTCTGGTTTAAACAATTTCACTTCATGATGATCTCTTTCAAATGTAGTGATTTAGCAAAGTTTATAAAACATCGTGGACTTTTGTGTTACTGAGACAATTTTTTAAGCACTTTTCTCTTTTTATTTTTAAAGCTTTTTTTTTTTCATTTTGAAAGTGATAGTTTTTTTTTTTCTGTCAATGCACATATGTTCTTTTAAAATCTTGTTGAAATTACACTGTCCTAGAAAACTGAATGGAAAACAAGGAAGTAAGTAAATAATATAAATTCAGAGTAGCTAAAGGAGGTATCACAAAGTTCAAGTATTTTTCTAGGGGAACTGAAAAATTTCTTGCTTAAACCTTATTAACTTTATTTAATATTTAATCCTAAAATGTAGCTCTTTGATTTCAAAACTGAAAGCATATGCTAGGAGAAGTGATTGAGAATAGTGGAGATGGCCAGCAGTGATGGCTGAAAGAAAGAAGACAGAAAAACTGCTAGAACTGGACTCAAAAACAGCACACACCCAGCCACAAGGACCTGTACTTACCATACTTCTCTAAGCAGTTGTGTAATCTGGCAAGAATATAGCATTAAAAGTGATATTCACCAAGTTATGAGAGACCATAATATATCAAATTAAAGCAAAATGTGCTTAGTATATCTAACAAGCTTGTAAAAACTAATTATAGCCTGTATCAAAAGGAAAACCTAGGTCATTTCCACAAATATGAATTGTATAGAGACATTCTTTGATTGAAAGGTATTATTTAAAATAAAATTCACCAAATACAAACTCACCTTGGGAATAATAAATTCCCCTAAATATTTAGAATAACAAGAAATTAAAAGAATTAGACCAACAATTCTAATGTTAGTAATAGACCATACTTTAGAAGCAATTAAATGTTTATAATTTTAATTTTTAAAGTGAAAAATGAGAGAACCTGAACTAAGAAATCCAACTTACAACACTAACATAAAATATAAGAAATTGAAGGAGAAGGAAATAATAGAAATTTAAGTAGAAATTAATGATTAACAAATAGAATTGAAAAGCTTCATTTTGAGGGGAGGACAGTTGATAGGGCCTTTTGAAAATTTGATGAATAGAGAATAAAAATATTATAATGGGTTCCAAGACTTTTTAAGTTATAAGATTTCTATTTTGGGGAGGCTGTGCTGGGAATTGAACCCAGGGTATCTTCACCATTGAGTCACATTTCCAGCCCTTTCTATTTTTTATTTTAAGGCAGGGTCTCACTAAGTTTCTGAGGCTGGTCTCCAACTTGTAATCTTCCTACCTCAGCCTCCCAAGTTGCTAGGAATGGGACATGTGCCACCGTGCTAGCTGTTACAAAAACTCTACATGTAACTTTTGGTACTAGGTTAGAAATTACAGATTAAATGAATGAATTTCTTGAAAGAATCTAAATTAAAAATTGAATAAAAAATTAGAAACCTTGAATCAGTCATAGAAAAAAAAAATCGTGAAGTTACCAAAGCCCTTCTCCCTCTAGAAAATGACTCTGGGATTAGACACAATTCATTATCAAGTCTTCTAGGTAATATATTACACATTATTTTTTGAACTTGGAGACTAGGTATTGAATCTAGGAGTGCTTTATCATTGAGCTACATCCCCTATCCTGGGGAAGTTGCCCAGAATGACTTGAACTTGGTGATCCTTATGGTTCACCCTCCTGTGTTGCTGAGATTACAGGTGTGCACCACCATACCTGATTACATATTATTTATAGCTTTAAAACACATAGAAGAAGCTAAAAAGTTTGAGTTTATTTTGCATAGTGATCACATTTCTATTAACATTTTATAAGCAATTTGCACACAATGAAAAAGAAGCCATCTTGTGACTATAGCTATAAAAATCCTAAATAAAATTAGTCACTAAGATTACTGCAGGCTTTTAATAATTGCTTAGTAATTAGAAAACTATTCATGTATATCAATCAAAGGAAAGTCATACTGAAGTTTTTCCATAGTTGTAAGTGGCTTTGAAAATTTTGTGATACAGTCACTTCCTATTCATCTGTGGGAAATGACTGGTAAATCCCATTTCAAATTAGAACACTTATCCTAGATGTCACTGAAATTTACCTGCCTTGCTGCTTCTCCTCGTTCCCTTAAATGCTCATCTCACATACTGAAATGACTTCAAGGCAAAGGGGCATGCAACTTTCTGAGACAATTCAGGAACATGACTAAACTCATTAGTACTGAGTGCCTGCTCAGGACCAATCCAATACTAGTGTCTGGGAAGGAAAGAGTCAATTAGAGAGGGTTCCTACCTGTAACATTTCCTGGTTTTTCAGTACTTCTTAATGCTGTAATAACCGTACTTGAGAGGATATATATTCTTCCTTTTAATGAAAATTTTTATTCTAATATGTCAGAAAATAATATTGATCAATTCATGGGTTTGATATGTTCTTGCTTAAAACAAAGAAGCCAATTAAAATATGTAAGTAAAGTAACAGGACATTAATATGGCAAAAACCATGAAAGGAAATAGATTGGGAAAGTTCAAATGGTGTAATAGGACAGGTCAGACAGAGCCATTCTTCACAGGGCTGAAGTGTGAGTCCTTATAACTTCTCCATAGTTGCATGTAGTTAAGGATCTAGAGTTTTATAGTTACATAATTCTGTCCTTTAGAGAGGCAGAGTGAAGTCTGGTTCTTCTGCCACTGAATGACTCTTCTCAAAAGATGATGGAAATTTAAAAACTTAGAGATGTAGAAGCAGAAGGGTATTGAATAAATGATTGATTTAAAATATATATATATAAAGTCAATAGCAAACATAAGAGTTGATGATAAAATATTAGCAGCTTCATTGAAATTAGGTTCGTATCAAAAATGCCTGTCATCACTGTTACTATTTTACCTTTTCCCTGAAAGTTCTAGTTATGGCCATTATTTTTTCTCTTCCTCTTCCTCCTTTTTTTTTTTTTTTTGTTTGTTTTTGGTTGTTGTTAAATAAGGTATATAACAAAGAGAATCAAGGGAATCAAGGGAAAACATTTTAAAAACTTGTAAAACAAATGAAAAGTTTAGGAAGTTGGATGTGAAATTAATAAGCACATTACTGTTGGAATAACAAAAACTATAAATGCCAGGGAGAACATGGAGCAAGAGGAACTCTCGGTGCTGGTGAGAAGCCACTTTGGAAGACAATTTCAATTTCTTTCAAAACTAACCATAATCTTACCAAGGAGAATGAATGCTGGATCATATTGTATTGACCCAAATGGATTAAAAACTTATGTCTATACAGAGAGATATTTATAGCACTTCATTTGTAGTTGCCAAAACTTGGAAGCAACAAAAGATGTTCCCTAATACGTGGATATACAAAATGTGGGATACCCATGTAATGAATTATTCATGGTAAGAGAAAGTGACCTGTTAAGCTTTATTTATTTATTTATTTATTTATTTGGTACTAGGGAATTTAACTGAGGGATGCTTAACTACTGAGCCACATCCCCACCCCTTTTTATATTTTGTTTTGAGACAGGATATCACTAAGTTGCTTAGGACCTACTAATAAAATTCTGAAAAAGGAAAAGGCTTGGGAGATAGCAAAAAGATCAGTCGAGGTGGGTTTTGGATGGAGAGGGAGGTTCAAATAAGTGGATCGTAGATTTTAGGGCAGTGAAACTTATGTATGATATAGTAATGAGGAGTACATTTTTCAAAACCCATAAAACTACTATACAGAGTGAACCCTAAGGCAAACTATGGACTTGAATTAATGTGTCAATTTTGGTTCATTATAAAAAGTGCATGATACTAACACAACATATATGTAGTAGGGGACACTGCGTGTTGGGGATGGTGGGCAAGGAGTTTGTGGAAATTCTCTATTTTCTTATCAGTTTTTCTCTAAACCTAAATGTGCTCTAAAATAGCCGACTGGTTTAAAAAATTAATGAGGAAAAATCTGCACATTTTTCCCTTAGCCACGTTAGGTCTTCATCTGTGTTCCAGACCAGTCAGATCTGCAAAGGAGGGGAAAGCAATATGAAATGACTTAGTGGTATGAGAAAGAAAATATTAGAACTTACTTCTATGTAATATTAAAAGTAGAAGTCAAGTTGTACATTTAGAGTGTAGGTAGGCGCTTGGAAGTTGCTCATTGTGTGCCTCAGAATCCATCAGTGGTGCTGGAGTCTGGCAGTGAGAGACCAGGGTGACTGACCTGAGAGGCAGCCACCTTGCCAGTCTCACCAGCTCATTGTCTTTCAGCAATTTGCAGATTACATGTATCCAGTTTTTTAATACATCATGTTGCTTATACACTAGTCTTTGTGATGGGTAGTTGTACATGTCTGCAAAAACATCACACATTGAATATAATGAAAACACAAATGCAAGTGAACCACAAGAAAAAAGCAAAGTTGACAGTATTGATTTTGCCAGCCATGTGGTAAGAAACAATTGGATCTGACAAGAATTGCACCCTAGAAAACAAAGGTAGACTATTTGAAATATTTACATTCCCTTCTAATATACCATTACTAAAACACTAAAAATTTAACTTTTATTTTTAATCTGATTTTTAATGTGCCTATGAATACAGCAGAACATGTTGTTTATAATGAGTTGCTGATTCAGTTTCTTCTACTGATAGTCATGTGACCAATGATAGGTTTAAATATTGCTGACCTGAATTGCTCTAAAAGTTTTCCAGAATGGTTTTCCTGCCTTTGCTCTTGCTTTTCTCCAGACCATTTTTCATATTGCACCAAAGAAAGCACTCTAAAATACTTCTCTGGTTGTCATTTTCTTATTAAAACCATTTCCTTTTTTAAAAAAATGTTCATTTGTAACGTTGATCTTGAGACACACCCTAATAGTGGTCCTGCCGCCTTCTTTAGCCTTATTTCCTGTTATCCCTAAGGGATCTTTCTCACTGGTATGTAGAAGAATTTCCTTGTTCCCTTCATTAGGTTATGTCTTATTATTTGGGTATGTTGAATTATCACTTCCTGCAGAAGACCTTTTTGGCCCCTAACTTGGGTGAAGTGTACCTTTTTTTTAAAAAAATTTTGTTTGTTCTAATTGGTTGTACATGACAGTAGGATGCATTTTGACACATTGTACATAAATAGAGCATAACTTCTCATTCCTCTGGCTGTACATGGTACTGAGTCACACCAATAGTGTAATCATACATGTATATAGGGTAATAATGACTGTCTCATTCTACCATCCTTCCCATCTCTACTGCCCCAACCCTCCCCTCACTTCCCTCTGCATAATCCAAAGTTCCTTCATTTTTCCCTACCCTATGGCCCTCATGGATCAGCATCCGCTTATCAGAGAAAACATTTGGCCTATGGTTTTTTGGGATTGGATTATTTCACTTAGCATGATATTCTCCAGTTCCATCCATTTACCTGCAAATGCCATAATTTCATTCTACTTTAAGGCCGACTGATATTCCATTGTGTATATGTACCATATTTTCTTTATCCATTCATCTGCTGAAGGGCATCTAGGTTGGTTCCATAGTTTAGCTCTTGTGAATTGAGCTGCTATAAACATTGATGTGGTCACATCACTGTAGTGTGCTGATTTTAAGTCCTTTGGGTATATGCAGAGAAGGCGGATAACTGGGTCAAATGGTGGCTATATTCCAAGTTTTCTGAGGAATCTCCGTACTGCTTTCTATAATGGTTGCACAATTTGCAGTCCCACCAGCAATGTATGAATGTGCCTTTTCACCCACATCCTCACCAACACTTATGATTGCTTGTTATTCTTGATAATTGCCATTCTGACTGGAATGAGATGAAATGTTAGAGTAGTTTTTGATTTGCATTTCTCTAATTGCTAGAGATGAGCATTTTTTCATGTCTGTTAATTGATTGTATTTCTTCTTTGATCTGCCTGTTCAGTTCCTTAACCCATTTATTGATTGGGTTATTTGTTTTTTTTGGTGTTAAGTTTTTTGAGTTCTTTATATATCTTAGAGATTAGTGCTCTATCTGGTGTGCACATGGTAAAGATTTTCTCCCACTCTGTGGGCTCTCTCTTCACGTTAGTTTCCTTTGCTGAGAAGAGCATTTTAGTTTGAATCTATTCCATTTATTGATTCTTAATTTTACTTCTTGTGCTTTAGGAGTCATGTTAAGGAAGTCAGGTCCTAAGCTGACATGATGAAGATTTTGGCCTGCTTTTTTTTCTATTAGGCACAGGATCTCTGTTCTAGTGCCTAAGTCTTTGATCCACTTTGAGTTGAGTTTTGGGCAGGGTGAGAGATAGAGGTTTAATTTCATTTTGTTGCATATGGATTTCCAGTTTTTCTAGCACCATTTATTAAAGAGGTTATCTTTTATCCAATGTATGTTTTTGGCATCTTTGTCTAGTGTGAGATAATTGTATTTATGTGAGTTTGTCTCTGTGTCTTCTGTTTTGTACCATTGGTCTACATGTCTATTTTGGTGCCAATACCTTGCTGTTGTTGTTACTATTGCTCTGTGGTATAGTTTACGGTCTGGTATTGTGATGCTACCTGATTCACTCTTCTTGCTTAGGATTGCTTTGGCTATTTTGGCTATTTTTCCAAATGAATTTCATGATTGCTTTTTCTAGTTCTGTGAAGAATGCCATTGGGATTTTAATAGGAATTGCATTAAATTGGTGTAACATTTTTGGTAGGATGGCCATTTTGACAATATTAATTCTGTCTATCCAAAAGCATGGGAGAGGGCTGGGGGTATAGCTCAGTTGATAGAGTGCTTGCCTTGCATGCACAAGGCCCTGGGTTCAATCCCCAGTGCTGCAAAAGAGCAAGGGAGATTTTCCATCTTCTAAGGTCTTGTTCAATTTCTCTCTTTAGTGTTGCATACTTTTCATTATAGAGGTCTTTCACCTCTTTTTTTAGATTGATTCTTAAGGTTTTTTTATTTTTTATTTTTTTATTTTTTTGAGGCTATTATGAATGGAGTAGTTTTCCTAATTTCTCTTGTAGTGGATTCATCACTTATATAGGAATGCATTTGATTTATGGGTATTAATTTTATATCCTGTAACTTTGCTGAATTCATTTATTGGTTCTGGAAGTTTTCTGGTGGAGTTTTTTGGATCTTCTAAATATAGAATCACGTTGTCGGCAATAGTGATCGTTTAAATTCTTCTTTTCCTATTGGTATCCCGTTAATTTCTTTCATCTTCGAATTGCTGTGGTTAGAGTTTCAAGGACGATGTTGAATAAATGTGGTGAAAGAGGGCATCCTGCTTTTTTTCCAGATCTTAAAGGGAATGCTTTCATTTTTTCTCCATTTAGAATGATGTTGATCTTGGGTTTAGCATAGATAGCTTTTACAATGGTGAGGTATGTTTCTACTATCCTTAGTTTTTCTAGTGTTTTGAACATGAAGGGGTGCTGTATTTTGTCTTCTGTGACATTTCTTCTACTGTCTTGTCTATGGATTCTATTGTTGGAACACCTTGGTTTGTTTGAGGCACTTTGTTCCCTGGTTTTTTCATGTTTGTGTGTCTTCCCATCTAGTGGTATGGATCTGAGGCAGTACAGTTTCCTGTAGTCTTATCCTGTCCCTGAAGGCTTCCAGTACTTCACCTTTAAGGGGAAGACCAATATTAACAGCACCCAATGCAAATGATATACAACTTTAAACCAAATACATTAAGGAGTCTACACTTTTGTCGCAATAAACAGAAATGATGTGTTCAGTTGTCTACAATACAAACAGTAAGTTTGCTAAAAGGGTTTACCATTTCAAATGATGGACATTGAGGGAACAAAAGTAGTGTAAGATGTGATGTTTATGAGGGAGGAGAGAAAGTAGAGGTAAAATTTTATAGTACCAGTGAGGGGGAAATTAATAGAGGTTGGCTGTGAGCAAAAAAAAAAAAAATACAGATTAAAAATATATATAAGAATACACAACAAAACTATAATATACATTTCAGATATCCCATTCCTCAATAAATTGATGCATGAATAATATTTGGATTCAAAGATGGTAGAGGTGTAAGAGGGCAAAAAAGTCTCAATGGAAAATTGAATGATTGCTTCCATTAGCTTTCAAAAATTTTCTCAGCTTCCCTTCATTGCCGATAGGTGGGCTTTTCTTCTTTTGTTTTTATTTTTATTTGTTCTAATTAGTTATACATGACAATACATTTTGATTCATTGTACATGAATGGAGCACAATTATTCATTTCTCTGGTTGTACATCATGTACATACCATTCATACAATCATACAAGTACCTAGGGTAGTGATGTCATTCTCATTCCACCATCTTTTCCACTCTCCTCTCCCTTCTCCCCTGCCCACTCCCATCCAAAATCCAAAAGTTCCTCCACTTTATGCCCCCCTGCCCATTATGGATCAGCATCCATGTATCAGAGAAAATATTTGGCCTTTGGGTTTTTTGGGATTGACTTATTTCACTTAGTGCAATATTCTCCAACTCCATCTATTTACCTGCAAATGCCATAATTTTGTTCTCCCTTTAAGGTTGAGTAATATTCCATTGTGTGTATATATTCCACAGTTTCTTGATCCATTCCTCTATTAAAGGGCATCTTGGTTGGTTCCATAGCTTAGCTATTGTGAATTGAGCTGCTATAAACATTGAGGTGGTGTGCAGATTTTAAGTCTTTTGGTTATAGACCAAGGAGTGGGATAACTGGGTCAAATGGTGGTTCCATTCCAAGTTTTCTAAGGAATTTCCATACTGTTTTCAGAATGCGTGCACTAATTTGCAGTCCCACCAGCAATGTATGAGTGTTAGGGTTTTCTGAAGTTTGATGGTAGCTCCAGTCCCATGGTTGCAGGACCAGTTGGGTGGGTTAGACAATTGCAAGATGCACTCACACCCTCTTCCAGTCTTCCCACCCATTGTAGCTGGACCCTTCTGCCCCTGTGTACCTCAGGACTCACTGAGCTGGAGAGAGCCTGTTTTTCTCCAGTTTCTCCAACCTCCGCTCACCTCAGGCAACTGCCCCTAGTCTCTGGTTTTCCAAAGGCTTGCCAGACCCAGACTGGCCCACACAAACCTCACTGCAGTCTGATGGACCTGGGCTTCAGCTTCCCCAGGCTCTGCCTTGCTGCAATCCCAAGATCTCGATGCCCTTTCAATTTGCAGAGGGACCACACAAAGGAGCAATACTGCAAAGAGCCAGCCAGATGGTGGCCATTAGTACACCCAGCAGAAAGACCTCAGGTGCAACCAGACCTGCAGGTACCCCAATGTATTTCCAGGCCCTGGCCAGTGTCCCCAGACTGAGGCAACCACGTCCTGAGATGGTGGTGGTAGTGACAGCAAACCTGTAGGCCCTTGTCAATGTCCCAGATGGTGGCAGCCACATGTAACCAAACCTGTGGGTACTATGACAATGAAATTTCAGGCAGCCATGGGCAAAGATGATCCCCTGGTGGTCTGCACGCAGTCTTCAGGCTAACAGTGGGCAATTGGTAGGTGTATGTCGGGTGGCGGGTGATGGGTAGGTGAAAGGTGAGCAATGGGCAGGCAAGAGGTGGGCAAACTGGCAAATGGTGGATGATAGGTGGAGGTCAGAGAGTGATCTTCATTCAAAAGGCAGGCAATATAGGGCAGGCAATCATGGCAGATGAAGGTGGGCAGTGAAGGCTGCCTTGGAGAGAAACAGTATTTCCTCTGAATCCAAAGTCATGGAATAAGGAGGAAGACTTTCTTCCTTTAGTCCGCCATCTTGGTTCTCTCAGAAGTGTGCCCTTGTACAGCCCACTATCACTATTTACTTAAGTTCACTGAGACAGCATTCAAGTATATCTAGCACACCTTGACTGTCCTTGTGTATAAAATTATATTTATGATTAGAAAATTTGAAACTATATTTTAGAAGGAAAGTGATAATGAGATAAAGAACCTTGTACAATGTTAGTTGACAAAAGATATTATTAGCCTTTACTACAAATATTATTTGTATAATAACTTTCTTAAATACTGTTTCAACACCTTTTAGATGTGACATGTTATTGTTAATACATTCATTGAAAGTGAAAAAACATAAAATAGCTTAAACTTACTTAAAATAGCTAATATAAAAGCTACTTTCTAACTTCCTCCACACACTTTATTGCTTATTCTTTTGACATAGTATACTGTCCAGGAGATTGCACAGATTTTATATAGGATTTTTTTAAGAGAGCATTTATGCCCCCCCAATGGAAATCTATATTTTAATCTATAATCCTGGATTGAAATAGCAATTTTGATTGTTCATTAAGAAAAGGATCATTTAGCACTAATGTTATGTTGCATCATTATTATTTGGTCTTGGACAACTTCTATTCTTGTCTTCCTTGAACTATTTATTTTTCAGTTCAAGGAACTCCCTTTCTTCCCTCCCTCCCTTTTTTCCTCTTTTTTTTGTTTTTTTAAGTTGGAGTTTTAATTTAAAATGTTATTCCCAATTTCTAATGGAATGTTTCCCAGGGAATTGCATAGAATTTAAAAAATAGTTTTGTATCAAAATACTGGTATTTCAAATAATAAAATCTCTTGGTGTTAAAGTGTCCCAAAATTCAGTGTCCTTACAAGATTCCTATGGCCTATATCCCTGAGAATGTTTCTCCTGACTTCTATGACCATGTCACAATGGGCCTCCCTTGGGAAGCTCATAGTCCACAGCTTCTGTGGATGACACAGTGGACTATGCAGTGGACTCACAGCTTTCTCTTGACTTCAGTAACCCTCTTCCCCTGTGCTTTTTCCTGCTGTACTGGTCCAAGAAAACTCGGCATTTCCACGTTTCATATATCCTCTGTCCTCCAATTTATTACTGTCAGGTGTGTGCATACATTCATATATGTGAATTGTTAAATCTGCACCTATATTTTAGAGATATGTGTTTATAGGTGGTGTATGTTTCTGCTAAAAGCTGTTATAAGATTATACCTTATAAAATGATATTTAACTATGTGCCAAATTTTGTGACATTTACAAAACTGAAAATCATCTATCCTTTTTTTTTTTAGGTTTCTTTATAATTTCAATTTCCCCAGAAATATACTTTTCTTGTTACTGACATTCACTTCTAGAATTAATTTTCTATCTAGTTAATTGAGAATTGATTTTACATAACAAGTGTAAAGGACATTAAGTGTTGTACATCTTTTTTTGCATTTTGGTTTATCTATTTCTAGATTCTGAAATGAAGAGCTAAAATAGCATTTTGCTTTTGCTACAAATATATCTACAAAGAGTCAGAAAAATACATTATTGTGTAGTTTCTTCATTGCTTTTGAATGTCCAAGAATAAGACATGTGATTCCAATGATTGTCTGCAGGAGTTGGTACTACATCAAGCCACCCTTTTGCTAGAAATATACAGCATATACACAGATAATAGAGATAAACATGTTATTGTGCAATTTCCTTCTCATTATGGGTATATTTACTTTAAAATAGAATGGGACAGGAAGAATTAAGAAATTATGTGATAGTCTGAATATCAATAAAGGTTATTACAGTTTTAAAAATTAAATTAACACACTAAAGTGGACTTTTATTGAATGTACAGTTCTAGGAATTTTAACCACAGGTTCATGAAAACTCCCCCACCATCAGGATGCAGAATAGTTCCAGCCCTCCAGAAAATCTTGTTCTGTCAAGGGAGTCCAGACTCCAGCACAGGCAGAAGGCCTTCAGAGCATTCGGTCTGTGTGAAGGCTCTTGTATAATGTGTCAAGGGTAAGGCCAAAAGGTTATTTCCAGGCAGAGACTGCAAGATCATAGAGGGACTGCCTTCTGTGCCCAAGGCTAGGGCATCCTCTGCTGGATGTCTTCACACCTACATCTCTACCCAACCCCCAGCCCTACCCCAGGTCAGATTGGAAATTCCAGAAAGTCCCTTCCTCTTCAGTTCTTTCTAGTGCCCTCTGTAGGAAAGCTTAACATCATTCTTACTTTGAAGGAAGAACACTTAAAGGAATTCAGTTTTTTATCCCATGGTATACATTGAAGAGTATATTTGGAGCTGAGAGGCAATGAATTAATTACACACATAGCATCATCCTTTTTGAAAAAAAATAGTTATGCCAGCGTATTCAAACTAGAAACTATGTAAAATATGAACTTGATGCTCACTTTGCATTGCATGCAACTCTGGGCTCTGAAAGAATGATTTGTAAAAACGTATGGGAATTTAAATGAAGCTGATGATACATGAAGACTTGATAAACTTTGATTGTAATATCCCTTAAATATGCTGGAAGCTCTTTGGGTTTGCAGCAGCTGGTTCCAAGTTATTGATGGTTGTCTTGATGACAGATGGTGTTTGGGATTGTGACTTAGAGGAGAATCTGCAAGCTTACCTCTCTTACTTTCTTCCTCCTCTCTCACCTTGTCTGGCAGATTTGAGCCAGCAGGGAAAGCTGACCTTGTCTACCATGGTATTGCCTGCCCATCAGGGAACTTTCAGTTACACTGACATTTTGCCTGTGACTGATGACCTTGACAAGTTTCCTGGAATACTTCATTTTCTTCTAGTCTTATAACTATCACTGACTTAGAAGTTTAATGTGCAGTACTAGACAATTTCATTCACTAAACCCTTTCCTCTCCTCTCTCTCTTTTTGGAGAGCTAACAACTCTATCTCCATCTGTCAAATTTTGTAAGATATTGATTGCCTTAATGTAATAAATTTACACTAACAATACTTTATTATAAACAGCACATATATTCTGGAAAGGTAGAAGATATTAACTAATACAAGTAAGATAAAAGTAACATTTTCTATCCAGAGATTTCTACCTGCATCTCAGGCTATAGAATTCTTGACTGATTTATTTCCACGTACATTTGTTTTTTAAAAAATGAATTGCTGCTGGGTGTGGTGGTACATGCATGCAATCCCAGCCACTGGGGAGGCCGAGGCAGGATTGCAAGTTAGAGGCCAGCCTCAGCAAATTAGTCACTCAGCAACTTAGACCCTGCCTCAAAAAATAAAAAGGGCTGGGGATATTGTCCAGTTGTTAAGTGTGCCTGGATTCAGTCCCCAGTGTTAAAAACAAAAACAAAAACAAAAACAAAAACAAAAACAAAAACAAACCCTGCTGTTTTGGTCATGCTGTTTAATCTATTTTTTTTTCTGTTAATGCTCTTCATTTTTCTATGTCAATTTCTTTTCACATTATGAAAATCCATTCTTACATACTCACCTGTACTCAGTTCATTCACACATTGAATTAATTGACCTCAAAACACATGTAGGTACTTTGTTCTCATTAGGATCTAATCTGGGATTTTTCATCTGGTCATGTCCTATAAGTGCTAAGTAATCTCCATTATGACTTTTTTTTTTTTTTAACTTTTACAATCACAGCTGATGAATACCAAAGCCTGGACCTGCAAAGTCCACAATCTTGTGTAGGTCTGGGTTCTGTTCTGTGAGAATAGCTGTTTCCAGGAAAGGGGGTGCACAGTATCTGTGAAAGCCAACATAGAGCTGGAGAAGGGGCTCAGGGGCCAAGGGCCTCAAGAGCAGTCCGTGTTGCTGCAGTGTGTGTAATGATGATGTGGCTTACTTACAGCTTGCTTTTAGGAACACTGCAAATTGGTGTCCCCATTCTGAATGTACTTCAAGTAACATAGGTTCTTCTAACTTCACTTTTCCCCTTTATGATCATTTTTTTTTCTGCATAGCTTTCTTTAATATTCAGAGCTTTCTGCTTGTGTCTTTCTGTTTATAAAAAGATCAGAGATACAGTAGGTTTTCTGGTGGTGAATCCTGAAGATGGGCCACAGATATTTTACTTTCCTCTTTCCCTCATGAAGTTCTATTTTAGTTTCTCTCCTCTTCTGACCTAATTCATGCAGTGTTGGATCAGTCAACTCCTAGCCATCTACGGGAGCTTTCTGGCCTGTCTTGACATTAGGCTTTTTCTTCCCACAAGATAATTGGCAAAGATCCAAGAATCTGCTTCCCAAGAGTGTAATAGGAAGATCCTTGGTCTCTGAGGTTGGATTGGATTGGCTTGGATTTTTGGCTTGGATTTTTGTCCTCCCTACCAATTATTCTGTGACTTTTGAGAGGCCATTTTCCTTCTTTGGTCCTAGTCTCATGGGAGACTGAGTCTTGGACTGCTGCTTCTCTGTTGATGGCTTCTGCTTCCGTTGGTGGGTTCCAGCTCTGACTTTTTGAATAGACCAGATCAATTGCCCTAGAAAATATTAGACCTTCTGGACTTTTCACAGTTGCTTCCTTGTGATGATATTAGCATGTTCTTAAATCCTTGTTGAAGGGTTATGGAAAATAATATTCCCATAAGATAACTCCCCAAGAAAATGACAGCATGACTTGAGAAGTGGGAAAAGAAATTGGCGGAACATTAAACCTCTCCCAGTGCCTTCCTGATGACAATGAGCCCTAAAGGAAAAAGGAGGATATGGAATGCTAGGCCCTAAACCTTGACCTTCCCCATGTCAACCTAGTCCTAAATGACATTGGGCAAGATTTGAATACTCATCCTTCAGTGTCTAATTTTAACCTGTATAGCTACCCTGATGGTCGAAACTGCACGCACACAATGATTACATCATCCTCCTCATACTGTATAAAAATAGAATCCCCGCTGTAACTGAGGGCGATTTTCCCATCTGGAAAGTGGACCCGAATGACGCCCAAATCTGTGAAGGAATAAGGGCTTCTCTGAATCGGTGGAGGTCTGCCTCCCGTTTTCCTTTTTTGCGCTTACACTCGTGTACAGAAAAGATGAATCTAGGCAACCCAGATTTAATTTAAATAGGATTTGACTAGAAGATTTAGATGGTGTCGTCCAGGTCACAGCATGTCCCATTAGGAGGCACAGTGTCCACAGGGGCCACCATCATGTGACATGCTCTTAAGAACAAGTCATCCAAACTTGTATTTCTTGTATTTTACATGACTACATATTGAAAAATTAGATTTTTCTCAGCCTAATAAAAAACTTATACATTTCCTGTAAAAGTGGGTTCAGAGTAACTTTGAATTTTAAAGGAAAATCTACTTTTGTGTGTGGGGGGGGTGGGGGTGCTGGGGATTGAACCCAGGGCCTTGTGCTCACAAGGCAAACACTCTACCAACTGAGCTATATCCCCAGCCCCAAAATCTACATTTTAAAGTCATCTTATACTGTTTGCTTTTCTGTGCTTTCTCTAAGTTTGGACATGTGTTATTTTCAACTTTTTAATGTGGGTTCTTTGACCTCAAGAAAATAGTAAAATACCTTAGATAGTGTGGTTATAGGTTCTGTGGGGTTTTTTTGGCTTTTTTCTTTTTCTTTTTTTTTTTTTTAAGGACATTTAAAGTCTATGAGGCTGTTATGAAGATATTGCTTACAGTTCTGGAGAAAATTCATTTAATTAGGGGTGTCATTGGTCAGTCTAGCTACTCCAGGGGTAAAAAGCAATTGGAAGATATTCACAATCAATTTAATAAAATATAGCGAACAAATGGAAATGGTTAGTAATGCTATGAAAAAAATTTAAATGACATTTAACTCATTTTAGTTTACTAAACTTCAGGGAAATTGAATATTTTTATCAAAGGTTAAAAAGTATTTTGCCACGTAAGATATTTCCATCTATACAAATTTTCTTCTATTGAATTTTGTTTAGTTTAACCTTTTGAGGGTTTGAAAACACTACGCAGATTTTTTAAAATATAATTTTAAAGCCCTCCCCTTTTAGAATGTTATTATAAAGGAGTAACTTTAAAAGAGACATTTAGGGTAGTTTCCTTTTCAAAATAAACATATTTGATTACTTGATATGTGGAACTAACTTTCCCTAGAGGCGAAGATGAGAAGAGTCCTAGAAGGAAGTGGGCTTACCGAAGACTGGTAACTGTGATAAGTGTTTCTCACAATTCGCTTTTGTTTTTATTGGCTCCTGCTGTTGGCATTGATTTAAAGGGTTTTAAAATTCATATTCTTTTCTTAACAATACTAAATCTTGAACACTGTACTCCTTGGGCGGGGAAAGGATTTGTGAGTTTAACAATGTCTTTTTCTCTTACATATAAAGGGTGTTGACTCAATAGGAAAACACCAGGACATCCAGGGGTCCCGTGAGGGAATGAAATTGCCCTTGGGATTCTGGGGCATTCTTGTACTTGCCTGCCTATGCCCAGAGCCCCAGTTTACTCCTGTTCCTTCTCCTTCCTCCCCTCTCACTGGATAGCTCAGGAGCGGGCACCTGACTGAACAGTGGAATGTGTCAAATGGTATGAAGTTTGCTGGACCATTGCTGGGCCTAGAAAAGGTTCACTGAAATGTCAGAATTCTAAATATGGCACTGCACAGTAATTCTTCAGGGGTGCTTCTGCATTGTCCCCTACTTGATATTTTTTCCCTCTCTACCCTCACACCATCCTGTACCCCTCATGCTATTGCAATAATATGAAATGAAATTTTATTTGTATGTTTCTGAATTATCTTTCTAGGACCTTTCACAGGTGTAAGATAACACTCAAATACATTATTTTTACACTTCATCCATAGCTTTTAGAGGTAGATTTCTTACATTTATGGAGTGATGTATGGTACACGTAATTGAAGCCTTATAATAATGTTATAAGAATGGGTACTGCTGTAACCAGGGCACAGGTGAGAAGGCCATGGCTCACCTTCCAGGCTTTCAGTTTTGAGATTTCGAATTTTCCTTTCAGAGGGATTGGCACATTAAAAGTCAGATGATAATTTTGCTTGACAAAGAAAACTCTGCTGTGACTTCTTTCAAATTCAGCTGCCTTTTCTAAGTGTGTATGGCCTTGTGCTTGTAAACAGAAAACCATGATTGGTGAGGGAGAATCCTAATCACAATTACATAATTTATGTAAAAGCTGTTTTAACCACCAGGCAAAACTTCATAGTCTGGATTTTAGAACACTGTTGTCCCCCCAATCTGTCATTGAAGGTTACTTTTCTAGGGTACTGGGGATGTAGCTTAGTTGGTAGAGTGCTTGCTTTGCATGCACAAGGCCCTGGGTTCAATCCTCTGTACCACCAAAAAAAAAAAAAAAAAAAAAAAATGCATTTCATTCCTTATCCCATGCTAGACTTAATATTTGAAAGGAATTTCATGTTGAACTTAACATGGAAATTACAACAAAAGTGTCTCAAAGTAGAACATGATTTCAGATTATTAGTGATTTCAAACATTTAGCTTTTTGAAGATGGCAATAAGGATCTAATGTAATAACAGATGAATTATGGTAAAACATAATAGTCTTGTTACACAATAAAATATAGGTCAAGGTAACATTTGAAGTTTTATTAAACTAAAATCAGATTTGTAAAACGTTCAGTTTTGATAATCCTGGAAATATAGATGATATTCAGTTCTCTCATTTTAAAAATTTCTTAGGAGGAGGGTATGATGCCACACACCTGTAATCCCAGCAGCTTGGGAGGCTGAGGCAGGAGGATTGCAAATTCAAAGCCAGCCTCACAATTGAGGCCCTAAGCAACTTACCTAGACCCTCTTTCAAAATAAAAAGTGAAAATAATAAAAGGGCTCAATGGTTAAGCGCCCCTGGGTTCAGTTCCCTGTACCAAATAAATAAACAGTTTCTTAAAAGCCTGATTTATAAACCACTATCAAGTAGTACTTTTGTTCCAGCTAAAAGAAGTTCCATTTGTACAAATTGAACAGTCTAAAAGTCACCCCATAAGGAATAGATTGGATATCTATCTCAAAGTTCTGAATCATATTTTACAGGGGGAGGGTCTGGTCCAATAGAATAAATTTAAGAGTTTCTGCCCCATGGAAGGTTTCTAGGAATTGATCACCTCAAGACAGCTTTTTGAAAGTTGAAAGCAGGATAAGTTTTTTTTTTTTTTTTTTTTTTTTTTTTTTTTTGTCCCAGCTAAGTAGAAATCTCTGATTGGAAGTAGAATGGAATTTTGGGGTAGGAATGTTGATGAGGGGGAACTGTAGGGTGTGTATTCCAAAGGAATGTTCATTCCAAGGAGAGGTTTCAGGATGTAGTGGGCCAGAGAAGGGAACTAATCCTGGGTGGAGCTGAGTGGGTCACTTAATCTTCCTAAATATTTATTTTAGATCAAGCAAGTTGGAGGACCAGTGTCTGTAGGTCTGTAGGGGGAGAACACATGCTCAGAGTGTTCTCTAAATACAAAGAGTAAGTAAAACTGATGTTATAAATATTTAATGCTAGAAGTTTTATTGAACCAAAAAAATCTTTAAACTTGACTTGAAAAAAGGAAAATCATTTTTTTCCCCTCATAACTTCTAATGCTTAGGTACTTTATATAAGTAATCTCAAAATTTCTATGTGATTGGTACTGCTCAATTTGAAAGTTGAGAAGTTGAGGCTTGGAGATTAAGTAGTCTGTGCAAGGCTACATTGTACTGGAGTCTTTTCAACTTGGATAGTTTCAGTCATGACCCTGTTGTGAAAAGCTAGCCATTTCTAATTATGTAGTAGCCCAAGCCCCAACTTGGTTCCTTTGGGTGCCAATGGGGATTGGTTTGGAAGCACATCTACTCCTTACAGCAACATTTACTGTGTGTTCATCAAGAGGTTGCAGAGTATTAAATCCCGGCAGTTCAACTCAGAGCCCAATAGAGTGAAGGAACCCAGGAAATTTCACCTCCCAAACATGGCCACCATGATGTGCTCACTATTCTGAATTAAAAGCCCTTGAAAGTCAGCAGATGCTGAAGGAGGCTTTACTTTGCTGTACCCTTATCTGCATTGAAACCAGACCTGCTTAAGTGAACACAACTGCCTTCCATCCCCTCCCTGGAATCTCACTATCTCCAAAGAAGACTGAAGAATGCAACCACACCTGAGTGCACTTTTCTTACCAGATAAAGTCTGTTCCTTGGGTTCATTCAAATTCCAAAGAAAATCTTTTTTACTTTGGAGTTGGACTAATTTCTTGGGCTTTGATTATAAACCATCTTCTAGGCTTCAAGATTATGTAATAAAAAATAAGGTGGTGTGGAGATATAGCTTAGTGGTAGAGTGGTTAGCATGCTTGAGTCCCTGGGTTTAACCCCAGTATACCCCACCAACACACACACACACACACACACACACACACACACACAAATTGAGTATTTTCGTTTTGATATCATTAATTGTGAATCATCAGTTTTTACTTTCAGAAAATAAGAGGGAAAATTAACTGTTCTAAACAAAATAATATAAGGAAGTTGATGCTTATAAAGAGGTTGGTAGTTTGAAGCAATAGGACCTTCAGGTCTGGTGATGCCATTTTTTTTGTCTGGCCAGCTGGAGACCTGCCGCCTCTGCTACCATCAGTAAGGTGGAGAAGCTGCTCCTAGAACATAGGGAATCAAAAATGGTGTCTTGGAAGATGCCTTATGCATGCTGGTTACATCTTGGTACCAAAAAAAAAAAAAAAAAAGGTATCCCAACTTTGCTCCTTCACACCCTTGATTGAGATTAATGTCTGCACAATGGGTGCTCTTGCAGCCAGTGACCCTGGACAGTTTACATCTTCCTTTCTGATCTTGTGCCTGCATATCTCATTAATAGATTGTCACCTCCACCCCACCCCAGGTGTAAGGGAGCCTGGGAAGATGAGTATATAGGGTTTTGGCCTTTGTCATTCAGGAAGGCCCACAGGAAGGAAACTGGTATGGGGGTTAACCCTATCACTTAAAAACAAAACAAAACAAAACAAAACCCCATAGCAATGAAGCAAGACCTTGCTTTGTTTCCATGGTCACATTTCCTGACCTACTTCAACCCAGCCCTCATTAAATGTCACCCTTGGTCTTGTTCTGTCATGTGGAAGATTTTCAATTTTTGATTTTCAATGTTCTAAGTATGTAGATATGTGACAAGTTTTTTTTTTTAATCCACGTTATTACTTTCTCATACTTAGTTTAAACTATTAAACTAAATATTTTAATTAAATAACTAATTATATGAAGTTAAGTTTTGTGTGTGTGTGTGTGTGTGCGCGTGCGCGCGCTGGGGGAGTTGGATATTACAACAAGTAGAGCAAAGTATACCACAGATGCCAGGAAAAAAAGCAGATATGTAACTCTAGGAGAGTGTTTTGAGTCCATTATATTTCTGGGAGAATATCTGGTGGAATACTTCAAAGGTAGACTGCACAGAATGAAGTCAGTGTAGAATTATAGTCGTATGTGTATTTACATAATTTATCTGAATGGAAAAAAATTTAGATGTCATTTGGCTGGAGATTTCTGATGGGTGTTATCCTTTGAAGAGCACATTATAATCTGATATTTCAAATTATGCAGAAGTGTGCAAAGGAAGGAAGTTATTTCTAGGCCAGAGTTGTATCTTTTGGCATTGTTTTTAGGTCAAGTGTCTAAAACTTAATGGGTTTCTATGGAGGTAGTCCTCCAAAGCATTTTCCCTCAGTGATGGATGATGATGTCTTGTATAAACCAGGTTTTCATTACTGAAGTTCCTTGTGTAGTCCTTCCATTTTTCTTTCCTTACTTCTTAGAAGCTTAGTTATTTATTGGGTAAGCATCAGATACCAGTGTATAACTTAAGGAAAACAATTGAATGAGGCTTTTTGTTCCAGTTTAATTACAAAGAGTAATTGTATATCGATTTCTTTTCTTTATTTATATTTTTTATCTTCTTCATCTGTTTCCTCTCAGTGCATTTGAATGTAGGAAGGGAAAAAAATGGTAACCTGAAAAAACAGCTGGCTGTTTTGGAAGTATTCACAGATATGTAATCAGAACAATATGTGTAAAGCATCTATCAATTTAAAGGCAGAAAAGTGAGTTGTAGCCTTAATTGAGAATTACCCAGTTGCACCCAATTATTACTTTTTGTTTGAATAGTGTCTTACAGAAGGAATAATTGCAGGAAGGATATCTGCAATCATGGTGTAGGTTTTGATATGAGAAATGTTTGCTGATTGTAGGTTTTCAGATAAGTAATAATTAAGTCTTACATTCTCACCTATTTGGAAATCTGAATAGAAATAACACAAATACTAAAACTATGGACTTTCAAAAATTTATAGATTAGCTAACTATTCTACCCTCTGAACCTTCACTCTGACAAATACTTTTGCCTCATGTTATTGTTGTTTGGGAACATTGCATTTCCTTTGGAAGATACTCATCTCCTTAGCACAGAGGAAATACTGGCTTCCTCCATGCTCCATTTTTGCTTTATATTCTATCACTCTTGTAAGACAGGATAGACCCACCCAAAATTCTGACTAGGAGGTTGATACTATCTGAGCAAACACCCTTGACCACCCTCTTACCTGGTATTTAGTAGCCTGGTATCTCCTCCAAGCATTTTCTTAGTCCTCTCTAGCCTTCTATCCTCATGATCTTGGTTAAAATGGGATATATGATTAAACTAATGCCCTATCTTAATGTGTGTGCTCATTTTAAACCTGTTCTGCTCTAAATCATCTCTTTTGCTACTAAATAGAATTGCCATACCTGTGAAACAATAAACTCAAAGTTTAATTGCTTTACAAGTCCTTATTTTCCTACCTTTTCTACTAAACTTTTCCAAACTCCACTGTATATCTCTTGGATATTTTTAAAAAAAATTGTTGTCTGGCTTTTCATGCATTTTTTTCTTTTCTGATAAAATTCCAGTATGAGTTATTTTGATATCTGCCTCAATTTCAGGCTTTTCTTTTTCCCTGGGCAAAATTTTGCCCAACATGTCACCAACTATAACACCGAGTCAGCCTAAATTATAGGATGTCCTATTTGTTTTCCAGTTGATAGGGGTTACTGGAGGAATAAAGTGGGCCTGGATAACCTAGAGGCAGACTGCATTTACCTCATGTATTTTCCATAACCTCCAAAAAAACATTTTTTTTTTTTTTTTTTTTTTTTTTAATCACCACTGTCTAGATTAGAAAACAAAAAGGTGTGGCACCAGGGTAGAACACTTGGCCAGCATGTGCAAGGTCTTGGGCTTGGTTCCTAGCATACTCCACCCCCTCAAATAAAAAAGGTACAAAGTTGGTTTTGAAACTAGGTTTCCTGATGAAGCTTAATACAGTGGATGTAGCAGTTCGAAATGTCACATCTGCACATCAAAGTCTTTACTCCCCTGATTATCAAGCAGGAATTCTTGGCTTGCTATGGACCAGTTTTAATCCAGTCCCCAAAGTAATTCCTATGGCCACATTGATGCCAAACTCTCGTTGGTTTTGGATTGTATGGCTGCCAATCACAGTAGTAAGGTTATAAAGCCTTGCTACTACTGAGTTTAGGCCAATCAAAACTTGCTTATATGCATAGCTTCTTGGAATCAATCACTTCTAGTCGCCAGGTCTACCAACCTGTGCAAAAATATGAAATGGATGCTAGGGAAGCAGTTTTTTGTGTAAGCTGCTCACATTTTCAAATTCTAATAGTCTATTTCAGATTTGGTTGTAGAAAATTAGAAAATCGAGTCAGAAGACAGCTTGAAATTAGTAATGGAATAATTTTGCAATATTCAGAAGCCTCATGGGAGTAGAGAAATTATTGTTATAGTAATCCCAAACTGGAGTTTTAGCAGCCAGATGAGCTGCATATCCAGGATGCCCAGTGCCACAGTTGGAGTGTTCCCCAAAGGCCATGTATTGAAGACTTGGTCTCCTGTGATGCTATTGGTCGTAGAACCTAGTGGAGGTCCTTAGGTCATTGGAAGCACACCCTTGAAGGGAATATTGGGACCACAGACCTTTTCCATTGCTCTCTGGAATTCTGCTTCCTGGCTGCTATGAGTTGAACAGGTCTATATGATGGGCTTCCATTGTAATTTACTGTGTCCCCATAGGCCCCAAATAGCCTTGGACTGAAATTTCTGAAAGCATAGCCAGAATAAACCTTTCCTCCCCCATACATTGATGTTCTCAATATTTTGTCACAGTGATGGGAAAGGTGATTAACACAGTAATTGAGGTTGGAGGTGAAAGGGCAGCTCTGGCAATTCATCAGATAGTCTATAGTACATGGAATGTGGTGACTTAAGTCCCAGAACAGAGGATGCAGGTATGGAAAATGCAAAAATAGTTATATCAGAGGGTAAGTTTGATTACTTGAGGGGTAGTTTCTAACTTTATTGAGGTACCATTATATGTATTCACAGTGTATCACTTCTTTGGGAATACTGGGGATTGAACCCAAGGGTGCTTTACCATTGAGTTATATCCCCAGGGTTTTTTGTTTTGTTTTTTGGTTTTTTTTTTTTTTTTTTGAATCTTGATAAGGTGCTGAGGGTCTCACCAACTTGCCAAGGCCTCTAACTTGTGGTCCTCCTGCTAATTCACTGAATTACAGGGGTGTGAAATTACAGTTTGACCATTCTTAATCTGAAATGCTCCAAAATGTTTTTGAGTATCTATATGGCTTTGAGAAAGTTTCCAATTTTTGAGCATTTTAGATTTCAGATATTTGGATTAGAGATCTTAAGTTGTACCCCTGTGTAAATATTCCAAAATCTAAAAAGTTCAAAAACCTGACGATCTTCTTATTCTCAGCATTTTGGCTGATAGTGAAACTATATTACCACTATCAAGTCTGACATCTACTCATATAGTTACCATTTGTGTGTATGTGATGACATTTAACATCTACTCTCTTAGCCTATATTGTATATACAGCACAATATTATTGGTAATCATCATGCTATACATAATTTTTCAGAATTTATATTTGGTAAGTCATACCATTTTAAAACATATATGTTTTTTGGGGGGGGTGGGTATTGCGGATTGAACCCAGGAGTGCTTAATCAATGAGCCACATCCCGGCCTTTTTTTAAAATTTATTTTTTGAGACAAGGCCTCACTAGGTTGCTTATACTGGTTTTGAACTTGTGATCCTCCTTCCTTAACTTCTTGAGTTGCTGGGATTCTAGGCATGCACCATCGCATCCAGCTTATCACATTATATTTGATAAGTTTGGTATTTTTGGGGTGGTGGCGGTACCTGGTATTGGACTCAAGGGCACTCTACCACTGAGCTGCATCCCCAGCCCTATTTTGTATTTTATTTAGAGACAGGGTCTCATTGAGTTGCTTAATACCTTGCCATTGCTGAGGCTGGCTTTCACTCTCTATCTTCCTGCCTCAGCTTCCCCAGCCACTGGAATTATAGGAGCGTGCCATTGCACCCAGCAAATTTCATATTTCTGATGTGCACACGTTTCAGGCAGTGATACAATGTGATGTTGAATGAACCATCAGTATGTGCACTAGCATTTACAGAGTATGTCAGCTTTTCATCACTGTGACCAAAATACCTGACAGGAACAATTTAAAGGAAGAAAAGTTTATTCTGAGCTCAGGTTTTCAGAGGTTCAGTCCACAGTTGATTCCATTGCTGGGAAAGTGATACTTAAGCCACTCTGGGCAGAGATAGAGTCTTGAACCTCAGGAAAATGGAATTTATAGGAAGACTCCTAAATGTAGGTTTGTTGTGGTGTA
The DNA here is from genome assembly GCA_020662805.1 of Glaucomys volans. Taxonomy (NCBI): domain Eukaryota; kingdom Metazoa; phylum Chordata; class Mammalia; order Rodentia; family Sciuridae; genus Glaucomys; species Glaucomys volans. The sequence continues at coordinate 307,488 of JAJEJO010004191.1, forward strand.
ATTCAAGGTTTGTTTTTGTTTAGTGCTATTATTAAACCTCGCTTGAGATACTCCTGTCCTGGACCACCCCAGAAACTGAGCTGCTTGTTCTTCTCCAATCATGCCCTATTTTGCCTGTCTTTGCCCAAATATCCAGTCTTCCAGAAATGTCTCATTCCTCTCAACATCTGAAGTTCATATTCCATGAGACCATGCTACCCTTCACCTCCAGGGTATGAGTCTTCATCCCTTTCTTTTATTTGGCACGACTTTTAAGATGCTTTGTATCTATGTTATTTTTTTATTTGTAGCAGGACTACATAATTCAGTATATTGCCTGTGCTATCTAATAAGATGCTTTGCATTTTATGTGAATAAAAATACCTTGTAGAGTATGGGCTGTCAAAAATGACTCCAAACATAGCATAGGAAGAACCCTCTAGATTTGTGGAGTTTTGATCCATGCATTGAAATATTCTTGATTAATTTCTCTATGCAGCAGTTCCACTTGATTAGTGGAAATATTTTATACTTAAAATTGTAAATTGAACTTAAGATATCATATTTATCTTAAGAAGTAGATTGACTATCTTTTTTTAGTGTTACTGCTTCATTTCAATTCCTTGAGTACCTTCAGCTACCTGTTTTATACCTTCCCCCTTTTTAGGGGGAAGGAATTTCCTTTAGCTTTTTATTTCATATCAAAGAAGACATTAGCTGTAGCCCGTGTCCCTAAGTTTACTTCCTATTCTCTTCCTTGGGAAAGCCTCAAATGTTTTTTAATTTTGTTTTTTCCTTTTATAGTCTCAACCACCTCCGAAAACTCCCAGCAATTAGAACAGTTAGATTGTGATTAGAATATCTGTTTTATTTGCGTTACCATAGTGACAATCAGTAGGTACATTGTCTCTCACTTTTGGTCCTCCTCGCTCATATGAAAGTGTTTAGTCTAACTTCCTGTGTTAACCCCCTGCTGAAAGTTATGGTTCTGCCCTGCTTCCTCATGAAGGGCTTTGTCTATTGTTTTTCTTTAAAAGGAGAGAAAAAAACAAATCCAACTTTTTAGATATTTTACTACTTCTATTCATTCATGGAATTCTCTAGAAGTTGCTTGTGAATGCCCAGAGTATCTTTCTTAGTTCATTTTTGGTGCTATAACAGAATACCACAGGTTGGTAGTTTATAAATAACAAATCTATTTTCTCACGGTTCAAGAAGCTGGGAAGTCCAAGATCAAGGTGCCGGTATGGTGAGAGTTTCTTGCTGCATCTTGACATAGTAAAAGGTGGAGGCAGAGCATGCATTCATGGTCTCCAACTCCTAAACACCTCCTGGGCTCTACCTCCCAACGCTGTTGCATTGAAGAGTAAGTTTCTAGCACATGAATTTGGGGAAGATACATTCAAGCCATAGCACTTTAATTTTATGTCCAGATCAGTCATTTTTAAAATCAATCATTTGAGTACCAATGGAATAAAAAAATGCAAAGAACACATTTTCTTTCCTATGGGAATCCACAGTGTAAGAAGGGAAATGGATAAAATGTATAATTATGAATCATAAAGGCCTTTCACACTCTGACTGCCTGCAAATGGCCACCTCTAAGCACTTAGTGAACAGAGCATGTAAATGTGAGGGAGGGGGAGCTGGGATGCCTTCTCAGAGGAATTAGCCTTAGAATGGCCCTTCTAGGGACAATACAGTACACCACACAGCAGGTGCCTGTGGACACTTCACCATGGAATGCACAGAAGCAGCTACACAAAGCAATTCTGTTCAGCACTTTCTATTCACTTCAGCAGTACATAAGGAACTTGGAGAACCAAAGAAAGACCTGTGAATTGTACCTTAAGTAGAATAAGATCATCTAGGATTACATACATAGCAAGGCTTATTGAATGGCTTGTGTGTGCTGCACACTATGATGGTTGGACTCTCATCAAGATCTTATACTCTCACGAACAAAAAAATACGTATAAATGGAAATGTAGCATTTTAGTTAATTTATAAAATTAATGGGAGTGAAGTTATATCTAAGTGCCATAATTACCCTGAAATGAGAGAAATTACCATGAGGTAAATAGAGAAAGGAAGTCTGAGAAGATTTTGGACTTGCTGTTTCTCTGGCTGGATTTAGGTCTTGCCATTACCTCTTCATGGCTTGAATTAACTTCTGAAAGAGTATGACAGTACCTGCTCCCATCAGAAGTATCTGATAGTTTTAACTTCATTCTTATTTCTTGCTTTCAAACCTTAAAATGTCTGACACTATTACTGCTAAATCTAGGTGATTGAATGTCTGGGTTGGAAGGTGAGTTTTTAATGTTTGATTCTGGAAAACCCAGCCAGGACATGCTTTTCTGACAATACTGATTCCCTGAACTGTCTTTGACAGTGCCACAGCCCATGACTTGAGGGGAATATGTCCTGCCTTTTGAAAGACCAGTGAAATTGGGCAGTTATTCCTAAATTATGACTGGAATTCCAAACTTCCCAAATTCCAAATTTCAAGATCACATACTAAGAGCATAATCTCTCATTCACATAATACATGACAAAATATTGAAGCAGAGTGAAGTGGCACATGACTGTAATCCCAGCAATTTGGGATTGTGAGTTCAAGGCCAGTCTGGGCTACTTAAGTCCCTGTCTCAAAATAAAAAAATAAAAAGGGGGATGTGGGAATGTGGCTCAGTGGTAAAGTGCCATTGGGTTTAATCCTCAGTACCAAAAAACAAAACAAACATACGTGTGTGTGTGTGTGTGTGTGTGTGTTTATATATGAAAGTTACACGTATGTTCCAATATATCACGTACATATATACACATATTTGTGTGTATATATGAAAGTTACGCATACTTTCCAATATTTCCAATGTTTTATGACATTTTAAATATAACCATTTAAATTTAATATCTTGGGGATGTTCTAGTTTTCTAGGAGATAAAATTGTCCTTGCAATGAGTTTTTAATGTTTAAAACAAACTTGTCAAATATCTAATGCATGATAATTTAATAGGGTTTTTTTTTTTTATCCCAATCGCTATGATGAAGTATAAGTTTTTGATTAGAAATCTACTTGTTAAGAGCAGTCCTAAAGTATCTGGCTGTTATTTTGTTTTTTAATTCTGGTAAAATATATGTAACATAATTTTACCAATTTAACCTTTTCAATATGTGCAGTGTCGTAGCATTTAGCACATGTGCAGTGTTGCGCAACCCCACCATGACCCAGTTCCAGAACATTTTCACTATCCCAAAAGGAAACCTGTGCTCATGAAGCAGCCCCTCCCTGTTCCCTCCTGCCCCAAACCATGGTAACTACTGATCTGCTGGTGTTGTTTTGTTTTGTTTTTTAATGTGAATTCTTTGATGTCATAGCTTGCAAAACAGTGGAAATAAGCTGGTATGTTCTTTATTGTTTATAAAATTAAACTTTATTGGTTTATTTATAATGTTCTTCTATTCAGTTTCTTAGACTAGTTTTCTAGTCAGTTTTTTTAAAAATTAACCAATATAGAGTTAATTTAGGAATGGATAACTCTACTTTAGAAAATCTTATTTAATATTAAAATATTGGTAATTTTTGTTTATTTACTTTGGGTACTGGGGATTTAACCTAGGGGCACTTTACCACTGAGCTACGTTCCCAGCCCTTTTTTGCTTATTTTTTTATTGTGAGACAAGGTCTCACTAAGTTTCTTAGGGACTCCCTAAGTTGCTGAGCTGGCCTTGAACTCAGAATCCTCCCACCTCAGCCTCCCCAGCTGCTGGGATGATAGAAGTGTACCACCTTGTCCAGCAAAACATGGATAATTAGTGGAGTTAATGAAGCTCACCCACAACTGTAAATAGTCATAAAAGTCATTTTCTTAAACTCTCCTAACACTGAGAATTAACTGTAAGAATAAAGCTAGTTTTCAAGATTTTTCACACTTTTGTAGTCTATGGAAATCTAAAATTGTAAAGCAAAGATAAAAAGCAAATCAAAATAACTGGGGAATTAGAAGTGTCCAAATAAAAACTATCCGAAGTTACCAGGATGAAAGTTCCCTTTTTATTTTACTACTGTATAATCTGAGGTCAAACAAAACAAAACCATTAAGAGTGCACATCTTTGATCAGTCTTAAAGATTAAATACATTGATAATTTTATTTAGGAAAGCATGTTTACAGTTTCTCTAAAGCAGTCATACAGTTTAAATAGCTGCCTGTGCCTTAGAGATTGTTGAACATAAATCTACTCTTTACTGGTTTTTTATATGGTTTCCTTGTGCTTTGTTTTGAGCACTTTCACAGATAAGGCCTTGGAAACAATCAGGGTGGATGATGTAATGTGGAGCATATTTGGAATGAAATTGGTCTTTTAGTGGAAAAGACTGTAGACTTCAAAATCACACTGCTTAGGTTCAGGTCCCACCAGTGGGCTCTAGAGTTCTCAGGCTCAGCTCACTGAAGTACTTCCTAAGTTCAAAGAGAGCCTGTGGTGGGAAGCCCGAGGGCTCGAGAAGCATGTGCAGAGTGCGTGTTCAGGGAAGCACAGCAGTAATATCAGCTGCTGTTGTGCAACGGGGATTGTACCTCAGCAATCCTTTATCTGAAAATTCAGCGTTTGCCCAACACTTCTACAACTTGTTAGTAGCAATTTTATTTTTAGCAACCCTTCACAGAACTTTTCCAACCTCTTTCCATAAGTATGGCATTAGCCATTTTTGTCCTTCTTTTATCAGATGGATACGAGGTACCTAAAAAAATAAAAATAAAAAGGCTTTTTGATTAATATGTAATTTTAAAAAAAGGTCTAATAACTTACATCAATGTAGATAATGCTTGTTTTCTCTGGGGGTTTGTTATGATGTACCAAGGTGTCAAATCTTATTTTTGTGCTTTTCATTTTAAAGTAGTAAAAAATAACTTTTATAGTTAAAATGTAGCATTATAAAATTCAGAACATTACAGAGGGAAACACATTACTCACTGCTGGCTGAATTCGGGAGGGATGTGTGTGTATTTAAAATTCTCCAAAAAGTAAGGACACGCCCAAGGGAAAATATGCACCACACAGGCAAGGTATTTAGAGGGTGTCTGTTCTAAGGTTTGACTAAGTGCAAGAGCAAATTACTGACTGAGGATAATATTTACTCCTTGCCCAGAGACCTCACACGGTGATAGCCTGTCTCCCAGAAAACACAGCATCTCCACCCTGCCTGTTTCTTTCTCTGCCTTTTGGATTTCCACTTTGCCTGGCAAATACATTGGTGGCAGTACTGCCCAGGGCAAACATCATTTGGTTTCTAAATAAGGCACAGAACTGAAAATACACAGAACTGGAGTGGTTGCTGAATAAATGGGAGTGCTACAGCTCTTGCCTATACTTTGTGGTGATGAATGTCGAAGTCTTTGTAGAGCTCATAGCTCACTATCCTGAGAGCCATGGAAAATAATAATTAGGTCTTAAGTTAATGTTTAATTATTCATTATTTTTGAAGGGGAAATGACACAAGCTGGTATAGAAAAAAGCATTCATGAAAAATCTCTAAAATTTTCCATGTGATTGACTCATAAGCTTTAACAAAATGAACACGTATTAAGTTGATCAGTTAATTTTGTAATTTTAAACTTTTTTAAAAGGGAGAACTGCATGGAAATAATTTCATTTTTAGAAATTACAAAATCGTGCTATGTTTTCTTTTGGGGCATCAAAACTCTCAATGTGAGCTATGGATATGGTGCAGGCACCCTGTTGAGGAATTCAATACATTTTAGTGACAATCCCTTGAGAGGTATCATTACTACTTTATTTTACAGATGGGGAACTAAGAGGGCAAATAACTTAGCCTAGATCACACATCCAGCTAATGGCCATGCCAGGAATCAGATCAAGGATAGTTGATAGTTTATTTGATCTGCTTGTCTCTGATGTTGCTCCTTCATTCAGTTCCTTCCTTTTTCATTATAATGATATTTTGGATACAAATATTATATTATTGTCCTATTTTACTGACTACAAATAATCTATAAGATGGTTGAAATGCCTCATCATGGCCTACATGAGTTTCCTTGGAAAGTCACTTTCTTTAAAGTCATAAGACTTTTTTAGTTTTTTTTGTTTGTTTGTTTTTTCTTCCTCCCCTTGCATTAGTTCTTCCTCCCTGGTGCATACTTTTTTTTTTTTGGAACCAGGGATTGAACTCAGGGGCACTTGGCCACTGAGCCACATCCCCAGCCCTATTTTGTATTTTATTTAGAGACAGGGTCTCACTGAGTTGCTTAGGGCCTCGCTAAGCTGCTGAGACTGGCTTTGAACTCGCGATCCTCCTGACTCAGCCTCCCAAGTCGCTTGGATTACAGGCGTGCGCCACCACGCCCGGCCCCTGGTGCATACTTTTTAGGAAACATCCAGGAAGGAAGAGGACCACTTTCCCCATCCTCTGGGTTGCCATTTTGTTCCTTTTTGGGTCTAGCAGTCACCCACTTGGCAAGGGCTCAGTGCTTAATAACTTTACCATGATTGGTCTGTCTGCTTTCTCCATGTATCAGGGTATTCCTACTGGAAGTATCCTGTCAAGAGCCTCAGAATTGTATTTTGTGATTATTATTGCCAACTCTTAGCCACTGTGCATAGGTGCAAATGATAAGAGTGAGGAGAGATGAAGTGTTGCTATTATCAAGATTGAGATGCCTAATTGGATAGCCAAGAGGAGATACAAAAAATTAGTAATACCCCAGTAGGGTGATCCCTATAATTGATTATGTTACCTGAGATTCCTGTGAGAGTAAAGGGGAACAGGGATGCTAAGACTCTAAATACTACTAAAGGGACAACAGAGGCAAATTGGCACTATCTCTGACAAAGTAGAATGTGTTACACTCATAAGTCTAGTTCCAGAGAGAGATTTCAAGAATGACAACACCAACATGTTTAGAGTACTGCTAAGAAGTGAGATAAGAACAGAGTCCTGTTCTTGTTCTTCATTATCCACAGCAACATGAGGGTCACTGATGATGATAAAAATATAGGACAGTCTCAGTGGACTTAGAGGTAGCAGCCAAATGGAACTTCTTTCCATCTCCTTGTAATATTAAATGCCTGGTCCTTTCTCTGAATTCTTCTACCCAGCTCTCTTCAAACTATCATCCTAAAAATAATTTTAAAGGTTTTCTTTAATAGTATATAGATGTGCTTCTTAATGCTAAGTGGGCTGATGAAAGGATCTAAAGTAAGGAGGTTGAAAAGTAGAAATATGATCTATTTTAACAATGTATTGTATGTACTTAAGGCATACAACATGTTATAATATACATAGTGAATTGATTACTATAGCCAAGAAATTAATATATCCATCTCATTGCATAGTTATTCTTTTTCTTTTTTATGGTAGGAGCACCTGAAATATATTCTCAATTATTGTCAGTATGTAGTACAATATTAGCAGTAGTCTTCATGCTGTGGGTTAGAGCACTGGTATTTTTTTATGAACACTCTTTAAAAGGGAGTTTATTTATTGAGAGAGCTACAGATACAAAAGAGCTGTATAAGAGATCATTGAGTTTCATCAAGGCTGAAAAGGAAGTCTCAGTGGGAATTCTTTTTTTTTTTTTGAACTGGGGATTGAACTCAGGGGCACTCGGCCGCTGAGCCACATCCCCAGCCCTATTTTGTATTTTATTTAGAGACAGGGTCTCACTGAGTTGCTTAGGACCTCGCTAAATTGCTTAGGCTGGCTTTGAACTCGTGATCCTCCTGACTCAGCCTCCTGAGTCCCTTGGATTACAGGCGTGCGCCACCACGCCCGGCTTGGGAATTCTTGTTTTATTTTAGGCTATAGCTCTATCAGTTATATTGCACATGTGGAAGAAGAAATAATGCTTTCATTAGTGGAAGTAGTGGGACATGTAATTTTACATCAAAGGTTCTGTTGCTCATATTTGAATCGATTTTTAAACATCCTGGAAAAAATATGAAGTGTTTCAAAGATGTATTTTGATTTAGGATAGACTGAAATCTAGCCTTTCAGATTCATTCACCTTCATGAGGGTCTCCTCATAAGTGCAGGTAATGTCATGAAACTCAGCTATCAACTTCTATTGACTGTGTTGAGGTTTACAAGGTAGAAAATCATGCATGGACCAGTAAATCATCTTGAACCAATGTGGAGACATCCTAGTGTGACTGCCAGGAAGTTTACTTCTTTTCATCCCCTTATAATATTAAATGCCTGGTCCTTTCTCTGAATTCTTCTACCCAGTTCTCTTCAAACTATCACCCTAAAAATAATTTTAAGGGTTTTCTTTAATAGTATATAGATGTGCTTCTTAATGCTAAAGTCAAATGATTATTTAGATGATCTAATGAAATGTTACTTAAAAATGTTTTGTGTATGTCGAGAATCTGCAAGCATTTATAACTTTGTAAAGCAAACAAAAATATTGAATTCTCTGATTTTCAAATTGTTTGAAAATGAGCTGCTTTTTAAAAATACTTTGTGAAACACATTCTCTTCAGAAAAAGGGCTTGTGAAAATGTTACGTGATCATCCCCAGATTTTGTAAGACTCATAAATTCCTTCTTTTATTTATTTGTCAGAGGTAAGAGGTGCCTGGTGCTTACACACATGATAAACAGTAGAGTTAGTAACAGGACTGTTGGTTTAACATTCTCTAAAAATCAGTAGCTAGAACAGTGCTGTTTCACAGAGACCTTCTGGGGGAGTCGTGAGTAGATATGAATTATAATGTTTTTAAAATATTTAACATTTCTTAATCAGATGCTTTAAAAAATGCCTAATATTTTACTTTGAACTATTATTACTTTTAAACATTTTGGTATGTCTAAGAACTCCTTTTTTCTGTGTTTTGTAAAAGCTGAAGTGGTTATGGTTTTGTGAATTGATGTTACATAATTTATTTTTCTTGACCCATTAAATATATATATATAATGATGTAATTTATGCTTGTTTGTAGAAAAAATTATGTAACAGTTCATTAAACTCTGTGTATTTAGAATTACTGATGTTATTTATGCTCTTACTTGAAGCACTTTTAAGCTTTCAGACGTGATAAGGACTGGGGTTGTGGCTCAGTGGTAGAGCGCTTGCCTAGCATGTGTGAGCACTGGGTTTGATTCTCAGCACCACATATAAATTAGTAAAATAAAGGTCCATCAACATCTAAAAAATACTTAAAAAAAGTAATTAAAAGACAAAGTTCAAATTATGGTGAGCATTTCAATAAACAATATGATAAATTACACTTATCTAGGGTTTTACCTTCTACAAAGTATAATCAGTCTTTTTAAATACTCACAAAATCCCTATAAAGCAGACTTTGAATATTTTCTTCATTTAACATCAGTAAATAAAGTGAGATTCAGAGATGCTAAGTTTCTAAACAGAAATTCAACCTAGAATTAAACCTTTTGATTCCTAGGTGTGTATTCTTTGCCCTATAGTATCCTGGCATGGGCCTCTCTGTATTAACAATCCTCTAGATAATACATAAAAACTGCATTTAGTCAAATTTACCTGTATTTTTTTTAAAAAGAAACCCTGAACACATAACTGTTAAAGCAGAGCTGAATGGAATATTAACTGTTAGCCTGTGGTTTGAATGAGAGGGTTGCCTGTGGAAGTTCTCACTGGTCTGGTGCTTAGTTTATATACAAATTTGCTAAACTAACTGAAAAATTCAACCTAATTCATCTGTTTGCTTATAGAACTGTACTTCTGCACTAATGTGTGTGCAGAAACCTTTTGGTAGTGCTGAGGATCAAACCCAGGGTCCTGCACATGCTCGGCAAGTGCTCTATCACTGGGTAACATTCCCAGCCCCATGTATGATAATTCTTTTATTAAGCACTACACTAGTCCCATTCCTCAAAATAGATGTGTGGTATTATGTAATAGTAGGTGGAAGTGAAAATGTGGGTTTTTGGTGTATAAATTTTTGGTATAAAATATCTGAGGGACTGGGGTTGCGGTTCAGTGGTAGAGCGCTTGCCTAGCATGTGTGAGGTACTGGGTTTGATTCTCAACACCACATGTAAATAAATGAATAAAATAAAGGTCTATCAACATCTAAAAATATTTTTAAAATACCTATGAATTGTTCAAATGCTCCTTTTAATTGAAACTGCAAATGGTTTTGATGAAGGGTTGATGACTTAATAACATGAAGAAATGGTGAGCTAATTTTGTCTTGTGCCCTTTTATATTTCAAAACATAGCTGGTTATTATTTTTTAAAGTCTTTTAGTAAGAAATGGTTAAGTTTAAAGCTGAGGCAAAAGATTGCCAATCCAAGGCCCAGCTCAGCAAGTTAACTAGTCCTTTTTTCAAAAAATAAAAAGGGGTGGGGATGTAGTTTGGAGGTGGAACACCTTGAGTTTAATCCCCAGAACTGGAAAAATAAAAGTTAAGTTTATGAAATCCTTAAATAATGAGGGGGATTATAAATGTTCAAACTATACAATCACTTTAAATAAAAGATATCTCAAATCTAGAAAAGAATTAGTCCACAGAGTCAAAGTGGTTATGTTTTATTTTGTAAACGAGGTTTGTTTCTAAATACCTTGTGGAAATCCAACTTACACAACTGAAATAGCCAATAGAAATGAATACATGAAATTTATAGTTTTAAAATTTTGCTCATGAAGAAAACATCACATTTAAGGTTCACATAAGTCAAAAGAGCAAAAAAACCAATTTCACCTTATTTTTAAAATAATATAGATAATACAAGTTACTACCTGTCACTCGTTAATTGCAGTTAAGCATACACTGAATATTAACAATGAAATAAATTCATTTATTCACGTATACCATGAGGTCAGATAATGAAGACTATAAATAGGCTTAATGATGTCATTAGTAAAGAAGAGAAGAATGTACCCCTTGGCATCTTGTTTATTCCCACTAAGCCTATGTTCTTTAGAAATCAAATTGAACCATATGGATAAAGGTGAATAATAGAATTGTTTAACATGAATTCATTACACATTCAATATTAAAGAGTATATTTGCTGGGCATGGTGGCGCACTTCTGTAATCCCAGCACTTGGGAGGCTGAGGCAGGAGGATTGCAAGTTCAAAGCCAGCCTCAGCAACTTAGCGAGGCCCTAAGCAACTCAGTGAGACCCTGTCTCTAAATAAAATACAAAATAGGGCTAGGGATGTGGCTCAGTGATCGAGTGCCCCTGGGTTCAATCCCTAGTACCAAAAAAAAAAAAAAAAAAAGTATATTCTATTTTCACATTTGAAACAATTGCACATTGGGGTTGGGGTTGTAGCTCAGTGGTAGAATGCTTGCCTAGCATGTGTGAGACACTGGGTTTGATTTTTAGCACCACATATAAATAAAGAAAGTTCATTGACAACTAAAAGAAAGAAACAACTGCACATTAATCATTAGAACTAAATTTGGGTGACTTTTTGTAGTAAAAAAAGTTACATGGCTCTAACTTTCAATGAAGTGTTTGGATGTTGTCCTATCACTATTTAACCCTGTCAAAGAAAAGTGGATAGTAATTAAACAATACAATGGGATAGTTGGTCTGTCAGTAATACATAGAGATGCACAATTTGCAACTCACTTTTCCTAAACTTTGTCAGTTTTGACACAACACTGTGCCTGATACCCATTTTTGTTTTTTTGCTTTAGCTTGTTCTCAGTTGTCACAGAATCTCAATCATGTGGATTATGATATCCTATTTGTTGGACTAACTTGTTTTTGTGATCCTAGGCCCTCATGCATTCTAGGCAGATGCTCTGCCCTTGAACTATCATCTTCAGCCCTGGTAACTTGTTTGTTAAGGGCTTTTACCTTTTGGTAGAATGTACTTAGGTTCAAACTTATATTTTGTCTCATAGGAATAGTGTAATAATGTACTGCTGTAGATGCCTGAATTGAACCAAAGTAGACTTTTTCCTGCTAAGGAGAAACTCTGTAACTCCATTTTTTTTTTTTTTTTTCCTTTTGGTACTGGGAAATGAGCTCAGGGGCACTTAACCATTGAGTTGCATCCCCAGTCCTTTTTGGTATTTTATTTAGAGACAGAGTCTCCCTGAGTTGCTTAGGGCCTCACTAAGTTGCTGAGGCTGGCTTTGAACTCCTGATCCTTCTGCTTCAGCCTCCCAAGCCACTGGGATTACAGGCATACACCAGTACCCTAGTCTGTAAACAACAACAAAATTTGATTAAACATGAAATAATGACCTATTGCATTTGTTTTTTGGGTTTTTTTTTGTTTTTGTTTTGTTTTTTTTAGAATTACTAAAGGTGACTTTCCAGTTTTCATACTGAGTTTGAAAGAAGTTGTCAGTTAACTATTTTCTTGAAATGGACATAAATTATTAGTATTTCATCAAATTCATGAAAATAAGCAATGAGAAATAGAACAAATGATTAGTTTTACTTTAGAGATAAGGTTTTAATTGTTTTGTAGTATTTTTTCACAAGAAAAGTGTAGAAAATTTTTAAAATACAGTAGGAGTAACATGTGAATGATGAAATTTTGAGTTGAAAGTTAGGAGGTCATGGGGCTGAAGATGTAGCTCAGGAATAGAACAGTTGCCTAGAATGTACAAGACGCTGGGTCCACCCTCCAGTACCTCAAAAATCATAGTAAATATATCTGATTTTTATTTTAGGATCAAAAAATGACTGTGTTATGATCGTAGCTGCTGTGTTTTGGTATTCATAATAACAGGGCCGCATCTACTTTAACAGAATGGTTGTGCTTCAAAGTGTGTCTTTAGTGGCTTCAATATGAATAATCTATTTTTGGACAAAATCTTTGCTAAGACTTGAAGCTATATTGACCATCACAGCTACTTGGCATGCATATGTCTTTGTTTCTAGATCCACCAATTTCTTCAGGGAAATTCTGTGTAAATGAGATTACTAAGTACTTCTTTGTCATTTCCTTTTCTGGTTTTCAGGAAAGAATTATTGTAATGGATTTTTTACGGTATTTATAATAGGTACCTTTCTATGGAACTGAAAGATAATGGTAGTTGGGAGGGCCTAGGGTAATAGTTTAGGGTATTTCAAGCAGGAAGATGAAAACATAATTTACTCTTTAGAATAAGGTATTTTCCATTGTTTGAGACTATTCCCTACGGTTTCACAGATCATGAAAGCTTGGTTCTAACGAGTAGTCTTTACAGTGAGCCTGTCTGATGGTTTTCTTCTGTCTAGCACTTCTTTTTGATATCATTTTAGAGAAAACAATAAACTGTGCATCTTATTTGGGCTTGTGTAATGTGTTGTTTTTTTCTTTTCAGTCTGCCACTCCAGAGTTTCATGATCTTGGGTTGGTGTTTTCACAAGTGCTGGGCATATACAGTAGGGAGTCATGTGCAGAATGTCACAGGAGACAGGAAATGGACCTTTGAAAATAAATTACCCTGGTTTAAAACCCAGATATGCATTTCACTATGACTGAGGACAAAGCTTTGCTCTTCAGCATTTGTTCTTCCTGTGAAATAGACACAGCAGGTCCTCACAGAGGTGTCCTAATTGTTTTAACACATGCATCATCTCCTGCCCATTGTAGCTTAATAATTTACTATTTATATCTTGAGTGTTTCAGTAACACTCATTGATTGACCCAAACTAAAGACACAAAAAGAGAAGGGAAGAACAAGGTAACTTTGGGGGCATTTTTAGTGTGTGTGTGTGTGTGTGTGTGTGTGTGTGTGTAGGGGATTGAACCTGGGGGTATTCTACCACTGAGCTACACCCCCAACCCTTCTTTAATATTATTTTGAAAACAGGGTCTGTGATGTTAAGGCTGGCCTCTAACTTAGCAATATTCATGCCTCAGACTCCCAAGTGGCTGGGATCACAAGCATGCACCATCATGCCAGACTAACTTTTGGGACTTCGAAAAGTAATTGATTGATATTGCAAAATAATTAACTGCCATTTCTTTGAATGCTGGAAATGTATTTCTCCATTCAAAAGCTAGTATAAGCGCTTAATAAATGTTTGTGGATGTGTGGCAAAACTTGAATTTCTTCACCTTGAGTTCTTTCTCATGTATAGTTACCTGTAACGTTACGTACTTTAAAATGAGTTAATTTCAATTAATCTATAAATTGACCTTCACAACAACATAAAATATAATCTTATTTGCCAATGACTTGGAGAAAACATGTACAAAATAATCTGTTTGGCAGAGAGGTCACACTAACCATGTGAAGGTGTTAGTAAATGGTAAATAGCATCATAGTAGATGGGAGGAAGAAGCGAAACTGTTTTAATGTGATATGAATGTTAGGAACCTTGTTGTCTATTTTTATAAATTGCTTAAAGACAACCAAATTGTTGTAAAATCTGGGCCCAATGGTGAAAGGAAACTCATGTCATATTAAATACATAAAAATCCTTTCCTAGCATGTTTTTAAGTAATTAGATTTTTTAAAATTTACAAAACATCTAAACACCTAAGTGTATGTGTGTGAGAGATTATTCATTCAACAATATTTTATTGAGCATCTTCTTTGTGCCACTAAGTTCCCAGATGCTTCATGATACCCTTGGCGCAGTGAACCCCCAAAGCCCATAGATTACTTTCTAGTTTGCCTGCTCGCGTCCGTCCTGTTTTATCAAAATGTTATTATGACCATTTCTTAGCCTGTTAAGGCCTATTTTTACATTAAATTATTTTAATAACATAGAATTTACTCAATATTAAAACATTGAATTTGAAAACTTCACCAGAAGATTTATATAAAAACAAAGTTAAATGCATCAACAATAATCTTTGATAAGCTACCCCAAAATGTGCTGTTGAATTTAATGTGAGACAACTAGAAGAATGAAGGGACATTATAACTATCAAGGAATTTGTACTCAAGTTGCAAATATGTGTGCAAAGGCTTGCACGTGATGTTTCCATTATTCACCGTAGCCCAAAAGTGGAAGCAATCCAAGTGTCTGTAATTTGGGAAATGAATAAAGTAAAATCTAACAAAGTCATACAATGGCATGTTATTAGGTAATAAAAAGTAACAAAGTATCATAGTACATACTACAACTTGGATGCAACTTAAAAGCATTGTGTTACTGGCAGAAGCTGGATACAAAAACACATATTGTATGCTCTTAATGTCCAAAAAAGCAAAAACGTAGAGATAGAAAGTACATTAGTAGCTGCATGAGCTGGGTGGGTTAGGGTTAGAACAAAGATATTAGAAAAAAAATGATCTTGGCTTACAGAAATCACTTTATAAAAGATGTTAGCATGGAAGGAGCTTCAGAGGTCTTCTAGCACAGCCCCTCATTTTATAGATGAAAAAGAAGTGACCTTTATTTAGGAGATTAATTTAATTCAGGCATGAAGTAGTATCTCAGCTTTAATTTGCATTTTCATAATAGATAATGATACTATCTTTTTGTATATCTATTTGCCATTTGTAAATGCTCACTGAAAAAATGTTCAAAAATTTTCCCCATTTTTTTAAATCAGAGTATTTGTTTTCTTACTGTTCTCTGTCTATTCTGGATATGTCTTTTTGTTGAATGTGTGACTTGTGACTTATATTTTCCTCCAGTCTGGCTTCTTTTTATCCTCTTAATGGGGTCTTTGACTGATTTTTGATGAAAGCAATTTATCAAGATACATGTACTATACACACACCTGTACACATACACACAGATTTCTCCCCACTAAATCTTTGAATTGTGCCTTTGATGTCACTTGTTGCCTAATCCTTGGTCTCAAAGATTTTTTTTCTCCTCTATTTTCATCTAAACCTTTTATACATTTGTTTAAGTCATAATCAACTTTAGGAACTACTTTAAATTTTAATATTTCTAAACTGTTTGATACCATGTCCAAGTCATTCTTCTATCTTGTGTTTGTCATAACTTGCAACAAGAAAATTACTTTAGAAAGTTCATTTCAAGGAGTTTTCTTTCTCATTATGTTGTGACTATCATTCTTGGGTACAGCTTATCCTACTGCATACCACTCTCCAGCACAGATTTAACACTTAACAGGGTGATGACTTAATAGTGTTTAATGGTTAACAACTTTTGTTTGCTTACTGAGATTGTGACTGGAAGTAGCTCTTGCTTTCGTCCTTTGGTTTGCTGATCTACCAGTGTGCTTGCTTGGCTGATGCTGCATTTCCAGTACTTAATATATGTGTGTATATATATTTTAATAATTCTCATGCTTATCTTTTTTTTTTTACTTCCTTACCAACCATGCTTTTCAAAATTAAAAAATCAACTAAGAACTTTTCAATTTGCATTTTCCTAATAGATAATGATATTGACTATCTTTTTTGTATGTGCCTTTGGGGTTAAAGTTTCTCTCTTTTTACATTTATTAGATTATTGCATCAGGGAATATAATAAAATAATGGATGATTTTTTATTAATTTAGTAAATAACTTTTTCCATGCATTTTTAGGATTAAGTATTCACTTTCTTGAAAAAGTAGAGTTTATATACAAAAGCCTTTACGATAAAGCTTATTTTGACTTAATATTTATGTGCCCAGAAAAGGGGAGGGATCTAAGGTGACATGCATTTAAGCCCAGCTACTCAGGAAGCTGAGGCAGGAGGATCACAAACTTTGGACCAGCCCACTCAACTTAGCAAGACCCTATCTCAAATTTAAAAAGAGGATGGGGATGTAGATCAGTGGTGGGCACTTGTATAGCATACTTGAGGCTCTGGATTCTATCTGTAGTACTGCAAAATAGAAAAGGATCCAATTTGTGCATGGTTATCTCTCTTATTTTTTTTTTTAATTTAAAAAATTTTAAATTGTGTTAATCACATACTAACTTTTTTAAAAAAAATTTCATTTCTTTTTATTTTCTTAAAATTTTAGCTCCTCAATTACACATTCAAAAAGTTGAATTCAAAATATTCAAAGTTGTGTGGCTTGTATTCATGGTTCACATTCTATTTCTATTTTTGTATTAAGGTTAATTTTCCTATACTACGTTGGCCCTTCTATATTTTTTTTTTCAGTGAAATTTTATTTTTAATTTTTTTATTTGTTCTAATTAGTCATACATGACAGTAGAATGCATTTATGGCCCTTCTATATATCTTAATACAAGGCAACATTGTACAAAAGAAGCTTTCAGTAGATATTGAGTGTAGTTGCTGCTGAGATTTGTGACTTATGGGGCAGAAAGTTTTGTGTAGAGTGCATGGCATCATAAATGAGCATTGAGATATGGTTTCAGGGTTTTGATTTGTTGAGAAAAATTATTTGGTAGTTTCTATAACCATTTATGGATTATTGTTGGATGCTATTCATAAAAGAATAGCAATTGTTAGGAATGGCAGACATAAAACTTACTGCAGTTCCTGCAACTAAATAAGTGTTTAGTTGATTTAGCCTCTTTTATTGCCACTGTTGGACTCATTTTATTTTCTTTGCACCTGAGGACCTCTTCTAGTATTTCATTACACACTGTTGCTTTATATAGTATTGAGTATACAGTGGTGCCTAGCCAGTGTGGACTCTTCTGCCTTGAAAGTATATATTACTTTCAAGTTGGTTTTTTTACTTGCTCATTTATTAATTTTGTATCTCCTCTCTCGGTGTGTCCCTTTTTATAGAGGCTCTCCTCTTTTCTTCTTGACATTTAACATTCTCAGCTGTGCATAAAGTAAATGTTCCATATGGAGGAAAACCCAAAGGCAAACTGAAATTGCAGCAGCATTTATGGTACAGATATGAGAAACTTAATTGTTAATTAACAGGTACAGTTTTCTGTATCTTGGTCTGTGTGGTGGTTCTAGGGTGTGGTAAGGGCAAAGGAAGGAGGTTGTGTGTAAATACATCACACTCCTAAGATATTTGTGTATTTTCTGCATAAGTTATTTCTCATTAAAAAACCTAAGGGAAAACATGTTTTCCTCCCTTTCATAAGGAAATTCCCATTTTGACAAAAGAAAGCAAAAATATGTAAATTTAGAAAAGTTATTGCTGAACTTTTAGAGTTTTATTTTTTTAAAGGTTTGTTACATCCATTTGTCTTGAGATCTTGAATTTACCTGAACTTGATTCACTTAAGTAGCAACCTTCAGGAAGTATCTAATAACTCACAACGTCCTTAAGAAGGCAGATTGTTAACTCTAATCCAATACTATAGGTGAAGCACTGTCCTAGACCAATGGTTCTCAAACTCTGCTGCATTTTAAAAATCACTTGGGGTAGATTTAAAAAATCTCCACAAGACAATGAAATCAATTTCCTGGAGTAGGGACCTAGGCCTAGTTATCTAGTTTCTTAAACTCCCCAGGCGGTTCCATAGTGCAACCAGGTTTGAGAAACACTGTGCTAGATAATGAGTCTACATTACCCATTGAACCCTTAGTGACCTGGTGATTCAGGATGTATTGTTGAATTTTGCAACTGAAGTTTTGGCAAGATTAAATCACCTACTAACCAATTAGTGCAATCAGGCACCAACCAAGATCTCTCACTCAAAATCTTGAGTCCTGTCAATAACTCCCAATGATTAAGATGTAGATATTTTCCTTTTAATTGAAAATGTGTATCTTATGTTGCCCTGTGCCTTTATGGAATGCTGTAAAGTTGTCACTGGGAGATTATATGGTATGTATTTAGTGAACTGGGTACTTTTGTTTTCCCTTAGCATGCTACCCACATACACCCAAGCATATTTATTTATATTATATATATATATGTACATATATATACACACATATGTATACATATATATAATCTAAAGTGTTCCAAAATATAGATATTAGAATAATATTTTTTTCACCTCAGAAATGTTGCAGTAGGCTCCCCATGTCCATGGGCTCTGCATTTGTGGATTTAGTCAACCTAAACTATGGAACATGTATGGACTTCTGTTATTACTTCCAAATTAATGTAAGAACTACTTACATAGCATTTACATTGCATTAGGTATTTATAAGTGATCTGGAGATAACTTAAAGTAGAAGGGTGGATGGGCAAGGTTAGAACCACTCTCTGCATATACTGAGGGATGATGGTAGCCTTTCAATTTACATAAATATGACATGCAGTTTAAAAAAGATATTCTAAATATATAAGCAGAATAGGAATGAAAACCAGGGTTTTGGTATTGAAAATGTTATTAAGATATGACTGGCATGTTGAAGCAATATTTCAAAGAAATGACTTGATGAGAAGCAAGAGAATGGAGAATCATGTTATTTAGTATCTCGCTAATGGACTACTATAGTGAATATTAAGCTTTTCCTCACCAGAATTTGTTTTTAGGAAATTCTATTTCTTTTATTGGAATATATACCAACTTATAAACAGGAGAATAAGAGTTACTTCTTAAAAAGTTACATGTGGGCTGGGAATATAGCTCAGTTGGTAGAGCGCTTGCCTCGTAAGCACAAGGGTTCAATCCCCAGCACTGCAAAAAAAGAAAAAAAAGGTTACATAGCAAGTTAATTTGGACTGTACCTTCAGTGAAAGCCAAAGAAAGCAGCTTATTCTGCTCACTAGCTCATTCTGCATGTGTGTGTACATATATGTATGTTTATTATTTTCTATATATAAATGTACATATACTCTGACACACAGGTATGTGCATACATATATTTAGGTTAAGGTGATCAGAAGCTGGCTTTGTATCTATTAGAGATAGGAAATTATAATTAAGTATGAGTTAGAACAACTTATAAGCTATATTGGGAAATATACTACCTTTGCACAACATAGTGATTTTTCTTGTAAACATGAAAAGTATTGTGAAATAATTACTATTGTCCATTTGTTAACATGGTTTAAGTAGACAAGGTATTAAAGGACACTAAACTTAACTTGATTTAAGCAATACCAGCTTTTGAGATGAAATCTAAATGAAGTTAAAAGAATTCTGTGATAACCCACTTGACCCTTTTACTGCATGAATTAGAATACAGAGCAGGTTATGCTTTGTGGATGTGACAAAGCTCATGTGGGTGACAACAAAAGCTCCCTCCACTCATGCTGAACTTATCCTTGAAGGTCTAGTGATACAAAGAGATTCTATTGTGTTTCTGTGCCCTACTTTCTGTGTTCCTGAAAGTAGTAAGAGGGAAGAGTTTGAGGTGAATGTAATATAAGAAAAATGAATAAATCTAATAAAAACTGTATTTAGAGAATCATTGTTGAAGAAATAATTGAGCACACTGAAAAAGTTAATGTACTCATCAAAACTACAAAAAATTATATTCATGGTTTCTCAAAAAATGTTCTGGAAGATAAGGTGAGTATATTGGAAACTATGCTTCATGAGGGACTTCATTTGTACTTGGCATTAGTTACTTGGTTGCTTTTTTACTTTTTCCACCATAACATAAATGTGTCTTCAGATTTGCCCCACTTCATTTATACATTGATTGGTGTGATAGATCAATTATTTAAATATAAAAAAAGGATAATAAAAGAATTTAAAGCGTGGAATTTCATTTCCTCTTCCTTCTTTTTCTTTTTGTACTAGGGATTGAACCCAGGGGCACTTTACCACTGACCTACATCCCCAGCCCTTTTTATTTTTTTATTTTGAGACAGAGTCTCACTAAATAGCTTGGGGTCTTGCCAAATTGCCCAGGCTGTCCTCAAACTTGGATCCTCTTCCTCTGCCTTCTGAATCTCAGATTATAGGTGTATGCCACTGCACCTGGCTAAGGTAGTGGGATTTCTATGTGTTAAACTGTACCAGAGATCCACTTTATGCTTTAATATAACCCTTGTGTCTCTGCCACTGCAACTTATTTTTTAAATGGACATATTTCTTTATCTTCCTTTCTCCCTGCTCCTCCCTAATCTCTCCTTCTCCCTCATCTCAGGGGAAACAAGATTACCTTTCTTTCCCACCTAGGCAGAGTTATCTGTCCCTGAGTACACACCCTCCGAAGGAACAAACTAATCCAGATTTTGGGAATGGTAACAGAAGATCTCAGAAATGACTATCTCCCAAATTAACCAGTGAATTAAAGCTCCAGACAGAGAACAGATGGAGTATAGCCCACCTCTTTAAAAGCCCCCTGTTCCTGCTGATGGGCAGAATCACAGCCTTTGGGACAGGAGTCCCCTGTATTTCTCTTTTGCTAGCAAAGCAGTAAACCTTCTTTTTCCTTTTTCTCAGTACTGTGTCCTCATTATTGAATTGGCATCAGGGACAAGGACCGAGTTTTCAGCAACAAAAGAAGAAGGATTCTTAAGATAGATAGAGGCAAGATTTTCACTGTTGGATTGAAGAGAAGTTATCTTATATACGCAGCTCAGGCCTGGAGCAGTAGTTGCTTTAGAGTACAGGAAGTATGTTAAATCACCTTCAGCTCAAACTGAGGTCTACAGTTTATTGTCAAACTAGAGGTTCTCTAGTTGGCTGATTGCAAGGTGAGACTTGGGTTGGGGCTCCAGTGCCCATGGGGGTGGATCTGTTTCCAAGCTCACTCCAGTGACTGTTGGCCAGCCACGGTAATATATTTCATTTAACTCATTTACCAAAACTATTTTATATATAATATACAAAAGAATTAATAGATATTTATTGTACCAAGTCTATGAACTATAGTATTGTATAATGATAGATTATCTAAGTTCAGATACTACATTTTTATTGAAAGTACTTGACAGAATCATAAAATTTATGGTTGAAAAATACATTCATGTACTTAAATGCCATATACTTAAGAGTGTTATTGAAAACTCCTTGATTTTTAAAATACAAATTAAAATAAGCCAAAAATGTACTTCCTTACTTATAGTAGTCCCATTTCAATTGCTGAATAGCCACATGGCTACCACATTGAACAGCGGAGTCCTAGAAATTTGTCTGGAAAAGGAAGGAGGGAACTTGCACAGTAGCTGAGGCAGGAGTATCACAAGTTCAAGTCCAGCCTCAGTAACTTAGTGAGACCCTCTCTCAAAATAAAAACTTAAAAGGACTAGGGATATAGTTCAGTGGTAAAGTGCCCTGGATTCAATCCCCAGTACCCCAGTACCAAAACAACAACAAAAAAAAATTAGGTATTTGCAGAATCAGAGAAATAGAAAATAGGATAATAAAAATCTGCGCATTGATTATGTGCATCCTGGGGGAAAAGATTTACATCAACAGAAACATAAGTATACTGTATCCTCCATACCCATGGATTCCTCAGTCACAGGTTCATTCAGCAAAAATAATTGCATCTGCACTGAACACTGGAGACTTTCTTATTATTCCCTAAATAATGCAGTATAATAATTGCACAGAATTTACATTATGGTAGGTATTATAATAACCTAAAGTATGGGGGAGGATGCATGTAGATTATATGCAAATGCATGCCATTTTATATAAGGGGCATATGAGCACCTGTTTAGAAATCTGCAGGGGGTTCCTGGAACCAATTCCTGTGGATCATGAAGGATGACTGTAACAAATGTGGCTTTGGATTACTGGTCAGGCTTCAGTGGAAGGGTGACTGGGCAAAAAATGATGAATGGCTGGGGTAGGGACTTGGTGTTGCTTATGTTGAAATACAATAATTGAGTTTGGGAAACTAACCAGAGCTTTTCTAATGTTCTGGTTTTAGTTGGTCATTCTGTTCATAATTTTTTCCTAGTGCCAAGGGAGAGAAAGGCCCATGGAAATGGAACCCTTTCTCCAGGCTTTCATTTCCTGTGAGTCCCAGAGGAGACCCTTTCCTGACCAGGACTAGAAATGTCTCTGGGTCGGAAGGACTTGGAGGGACTAGGCATCCTGTCCACATGGCTGTTTCCACCACCTGTTTGTAAATCAGCTCAGCCACTCTGCCCTGACCCAGTTCTAATGGTCTTGTTTCCATTTTTAATGTCTAAACAAAATGGTACTCAAATCTGAGTGCTAGAGGTAAGGAATTGGGGACCAGCTAGTCTAACACCTATTTTTTTGGAAAGGAGGAAATGTGGGACCAAACAAATTAGCAATTTACTTATGGAAGCACATGTAGAAGACTATCAGGGCCTTTGCTACCCACTATAGTAGATACAATGCTTCACTAACCCCACCTGGGGAATAGCAGCCTCTGTGCCTGCACATCTGGCACCTGCATTCTTTCTTACGTGTCACGGCTCCTTCAGATTGCCCTTGTTAAAGTTATTCGGGGGAGGGATTTGGTGGGTTTGCATTTGTGGTGGTACCATACTCTGTGTTCTTTTGGACAATTTTTTTTGGTCGTGGGAAGTGAAAGCAACAATATTTGTGTCCTGACCCATGGATGGGTTATGTGACCTCATACAAGTTACTGAAAACCTGAGCAGAATGAGGGAAGGTTACTTTCTTTCTGGAATTCTGTCAGTCCCAGTTTAATCCCCTGACCTCTTTTCCTCAAAGAGACAATAGAAGCAGAGGAAATAGAAGCTTCCTGAGAACTGAGAACTTTTACCTATGTGTGTTTCTTTGGGCCTTGAATGACTTCTTCCCAGTGTGCTACAGAGCATGCTGACTCAGTAACCCATCCAGTGTTCTTCTCCCATAAAGTCATGAAAGGAATGCAACTCTCCTTCCCTAACCTTTCCTAATTTAAATCAACAAATACTGCTGGGGATATAGCTTAGTTGGTAGAGCGCTTGCCTTGCAAGCACAAGGCCCTGGGTTCAATCCCCAGCACTGCAAACAACAACAACAATAACAACAACAAAAAAAAACCGTGTAGTTTAAAAATAATAATAAAAAAAATACTTAGAGGGAACCCCAACTTTTATCAGTTAAATTTCTAGATGCTAGCAGAGAATGAGACAGGCCAGGTCCCAGCCCTCATGGAGTTTTCATTCTAACATGAAAGAATGAATAAGATGAATTCAGATCCTGATAAAATGGTGAGAACAAAATGATGTTGTGAAGGGTGGGGCCAATACGGGCTGGAATGAGTGGTTCCAAAGTACCTCATGAAAAGGAAACAGTTTAAAGTTTGAGCTCAAGGAGCAGGTAGTTTGAAACCCTATGGTTAAAAGCATTTAGGGCTAGAAGGAGCTATGTGAGGCTCTCAGATGTGAAGAGACAAACTCTGTTTCAGGCATGGAAAGAATGCCAATGTGAATTACATGTGGAATTGAAACTAGGAGTAATAAGTGGAGAGCTCAGAGGTTGACAGAGGCAAGCTCAGTGGTTCTCAGATTTTAGCATGTAGCAGAATCATTTGGAGAGTTGTCAAATATGGCAGAGGCCCTCCCCTGTGTGTAGGTCTGGGGTAGGGCTGAGAATTTGCATTTCGAAGGTTACAGAAACTGTTTTTCTGCTGCACTGAAACGATATGGACAGGCCATCTGGGACCTCCTAAACCCATAGATTTGGAATTTATTACCAATGAATTAGAAGGCTGGTGAAGGATAAGAGATATGATGTGATCTGATTTACATATTAGAAAATCATTCAACAACAGAGGAATGAATTTCAAGAGACAGAAGAAAACGATTGGAACAGTCCAGGCAAGAGATGATGGCTTAATTGTCAAAGTGGTAGCAGAGAATCCAGTGAAAAGTATACAGGTCAGGAAATGCCTTAGAGGTAAGAGCCTAAGAAATTTGGTAATGGATCAGAAGTAGGAGATCGGGGACCAAGAAGAATCAACATATACCCAAGAGTTTTACCTGAGTTACTTGGGTGCAGAGAGAGGGAATTAATGAGGTATGTATATGTGAGAATGAGGTTTGGAGGTGGAGAGAAGAATCAAGTGTTTTGGTTATATAAAGTTTGAGATACCCATGGGATCTCCAAATAGAGGTGACCATGAGATTTTGGGGCATGTGTGTCAGAGTGCCATAAACAGGTCAGAGTTGGACATGTGAATTTGAGAGCCATCAATATATATATAGATGATATCTGAAGCCACCAGGTTTGATGAAGTCACCTGGAGGAGCATGGAAAAGGAAAAGAAAAGGGCAGAGAATGGGCCCCAGGGTGCTCCAACCTTGAGTAGTCAGGAAGAGATGAAAGTAGTAGAGAATGAGGAGTGGCAGCGAGGAATAAAGACAGATTGTGCTGTCACATGAAGAGCCAGGAAAGAATCCTGAGTAGAGGGCTTGGGCAGTTGTGAAATGGTGTTCCATGTGACTGAGACGACAAAGACAGTTTTGTGATTTTGGGACCCACACAGGTCATAGTGACCTTGACAAGAGGAACATTAGTTGAGTCACATAACCTGACTCAGATTTGAAAGTGACTCATTAAGAAAAGGGAGCTTTGTGGTTCTTAAATGGACTCCCTCAAAAGCACAGTGCTAGGCACACCTAGGAGCAAACTAACTAAATCTTCCGTTACTTAATTATATCCAGATAAACAGAAATTTTGAGAAATTGACTCCATCTTAGAGTTGAAACCCATAGTTTAGGGACCATAAAACATGGCCAGTTGCTTTGAAGGAGTGCCCCTTCAACACTGAGCACTGTGAATCTTGTTTGATGGCTTTCTGTACTGACAGAGGGTGGCTGTTGAATTTCTTTTTGGTTCTTACACCATAATACTTAAAAGGTTATTGTTTTGGCAGTCCTGAGGTGGTGCATGCCTGTAATCCCAGCAACTCAGGATGCTGAGGCAGGAGGATCAAAAGTTCCAGGCCAGCCTAGCAATTTAGTGAGTCCCTGAGCAACTCAGCAAGACACTGTCTCAAAATAAAAACTGAAAAGGAAGGATTAGGGGTATGCAGCTCAGTGAGAGAGCACCTCTGGGTTTAGTCCCCAGTACTGAAAACAAACAAAGCTATTATTTTAAGACATAATTCAGTTTTTTACATTTTTGTCTTTTATATTGAAGCTGCATTTTGTGTACTACTTCTGAGTGAATCTATACGAATCCTATAACAATCTGTTAAATATAGGAACAGATGAGGTCCCATTGGGTCTCATCCAGCTTCTAATTAAGGACATAACTGTGTCTCAGATAATGTTTTATCCTTTTTTTTTTAGAAAACCCAGAAGAGATATTTTATTATAATTGTTTTGTTGAACTTCTCTCTTATTCCATGTTTTAAGGATATGCAGTAATGTATATCCTTATACAATCACAGTGTACACTAGATTTTGAAGTACTGTGTAAATCAAAATGATAAAAGACCAATAATAGTAATGGGGGGTGCCAGTAAAATTCTGAGTTAAATGAGATTTTGGCATTTTTAAAATGTTGTTGGTTATGTAAAATTGTACCTTAATTCTCAAGATAATGGTTAAAGAGCAGGGACCTGCAGAAAAACTGAGAAAGCCCTGAAGACCCCCTTTTCAAACCCAATTCTTGAAGTCGTGCCAGAAAGATTTCAGATATGTTGCACAGAGTAACAGGCATAAGTTTATTAGAAGGGATGGGAAAAGGGAAAGGGGGACACTCTCAATGGAGAGTGGGTCCTCTCAGGAGAGTGACAAGGAAACCTCTTGCCTTCTAATTACCAGAGAGTGCTGCCCAGGTCCACTTCTTGACTTCTGGCTGACCACGAGGGAACTGCATGGACCACCTCCAAGACAGGGTGGTGTGCTCAGAGTTGGAGATCTTAAGGAAATTGAGTCCCCCTGGTTTTGCCTCAATTTCCTGCCCCCTTAACCTATTTGTTACTACTTAAATTGCCCTCAGCAAGCTTTCTTTGTGAGGGTCTTGATATTTTAGTTGCCAGTGATAGTTTCCTGGGTGGAGGGAGGGTCTAGCCCACCTAGTAGGGTGTGACATGATCTTGAAACAATAGTTTATCTTAAGGAGATGTAAGGAATGGGGAAATTTTTTATTTTTCTGGCGTTGGGGATCAAACCCAAGGGTACTTTACCACTAAGCTACATCCTCAGCCCTTTTCAGTTTTTATTTGGCACAGGATCTTGGTAAATTGCTTATACACTGGGTAAGTTGTTGAGGCTGATCTCAAACTTTCTGTTCTCCTGCCTCGTCTCCCAGATTGCTGGGATTACAGGTGTACACAGTTCTCCACCCAGTGGAAGATTTTAACATTCCAAGCCCTCATGTCTCCTGTGCTTATCTGTGAGATAAGACTCCATAAGACTCCCTGTGCTTTTCAGTTGCCCTTCTGATCTTGTCTTTTTCCTGCTTGCCCATTCATGACTGACTATCTAATCCTAATAGTGGCATTTAATTTAATTTTGTTATTGCTTCAGAGCATCTAACTAAAACATTAGGAATACTGGGGAACATGAGTAGAGAAGAGAAAAGTATTGAAAAGATTTTTGCTGGTGAATAAAAGGCCACTAAAGGTTCTTGGGATTCAGGGCAAATCTAGGCCTCAGCCTTGTATTCTTTTCATTAGATGAGACTATGGAGGAAGCAAATAAGGTTAACACTTTCTGAATTTTGATGTGAATGGGTCACAATTGAACACCTGTGGTTGATCCTCTAGGCTCTGCCTATCCAAGTTCTTCTTTTTTCAAGAGCCCAGTCTCTCCTCCTTAAAGCACACCTGGACCCCTGCCTCCCCACCCCACAGGGCTCTTTGCTCTGGATCTTCAGTCACCCCTCTGTTTCAAGATACTTATTTTGCTTTGCTCCTTTTCATCTTCGCTACTGGATTACTAATTCATTATGAAAGGATCTCATTCTCATTCTCAGGTACTTTCCATTTTTCAGTACCAAATGCATCATTAATTAAGGTCATAACGGGTAAAATTAATGTTCTTAATAGAAGTCTGATGTAAATGATATTTCAACCAGTGCTTTGTTCTCCTTTTTCGTAGTAGGCTTATCATTAGTAATTAGAGATGAGTTTTCTGCACAGACTCCAAGTACTTTTAGACGTAAGACAGTGACACACAGAACGTCAGCACTGTGAGTCAGAGTTCATTGTAGTGCTCAGTAGATGTGGGAGACTGCTTCAGGAATTTGACTCAGTCCCAGATAATTATGTAAAGGTAAAGAGGATGAGGAGGACTTTCCAAGTGGAGACCAGGAAGAGCAACACAGAGAGATGGTTGTGGAGGATCCTGGCAGAATTTTTAGGGATTGGTTTTATTTTGTGACAAAGGGGATATTTGGTACCAGGAAACTGAAAGAAATTTGATTTACTAGGTGGGAAGACTTGGTGAGTCTTTTAAAATTCATTTTTGGTGCTGTTATAAAAGGAGTTTTTCTTTCATCATACTTTCTGATTAACTCTTCTTTATTGGCTACATTGACATTAAAAGACTATTACTTATTATGGAGTACAGAAAAATCTTTTAAATGCTCCCCCTTCAATGTTGAGGTTAGATACTTTGAAGTAATAACAAAAATTTCTATTTTCCCTATGCGAAGCTAAAGATAGTGAAAATAAAAAAATCTAGGTTGATTATCCAAATCTATACATAACAATCAACATGAATTATCCAATGTAGGCTATTGACTTTAACATACTAACTCTCTACCAAGCCACCTCACCAAATTCTCTGAGTTATCATTTTTTTCAGTTGATTCATTGATTTCTTATCTCCTTTTATTTCTCTCTGGGATTTTACCAAACTCTTCAATTCTAAAGAAGTGCTATTTTTCTTTATGGCTCCATTTGCTTTCCTCTTCCTGAAATGTCAGTTATTTCTCATCTTTCCTATGTATTTCAATTCATTCCCCAAAATCCACCTTAAGTTTCCCATCTGTAAAACAGTTCTGAATTGCTCGGAAAATCAAGTTCTCTTCCCATGACCTTCAGCTGTACATATGCATACCTATTGACAATCAGTCACCAAACTTTATGGTAATTTTGTATATGTCTTTCAGTCCACTAAAGAGCTCTATAATTTAATCTCATTCAAAGAAATCAGTTATTTTCTTAGTATGCAATAATGAACATATTTATTGAATGGAATGGAGGCAAATATAAGATCATGTTTTTTGGGAAAAGAAAATTCCCTTCATTCACCAATCTCTTGTAAACAAGTGTTTAACATTTTGGTGTGTTTCTTTACGTGAAAAAAAAATATATATACATTGTGGGGTTTTATAAAATCAGATTATGCTAGAAAGTTACTTTTTAATACATATCATATTTTCTGCTTTATTTATATTTTAGGAGGAAACCAAAAGCCAAGGCACCACTTCCTCCAGCAGAGATCAAATACATGGATGCCTCTTTGGTTGAGAATTCAGTGGAATCTGCTTCGTTTGTCATGGAACAAAAAGAAAACATGATAGATAAAGACGTGGAACTCTTGGTGGTTCTACCTGGGGATATTATCAAATCTACTACTGTTCATGGAAGGTATGCTGGAGAAATTGAAGTATTAGGAGTCTTTTTTTATTTTTATTTATTTTTTAAAATATTGGTACTAGGGATAGAACTCAGGGGGCACTTTACCACTGAGTCACATCCCTAGTCCTTTTTATTATTATTATAGTTTTTTGAGTCAGGATCTTGATAAGTTTCTGAGGCTGACCTTGAACTTGTGATCCTTCTGCTTCAGTCTCTTAATAGCTGGGATTACAGGCATGCACCACTATACCTGGCTGTTACGTTTATCTTGACTATTTTTTTTCTTTGAAAAAGTATTTCCTTATTCAGTTATCATTTTTCTGTAACAAAGTAAATGCTAACAGGGTAATAAAATTTTTCTGCCAATGTTTTAATTTCAGTGCTGTGAATTCTAACTCAGTCAAGTGACTTTTAGAATTTGGAATTAGAATGTTGTTTATTCCATAAGTTTTAAAAAAGAATCCTTTCCTTGAGAAATGGTCATTACTGAGACTGATTTTTTAAGTTAAGCTTCCAAAGCCAGTGATTTGAAAGAAAACCTTTTCCTCCTTCCCCAAATTCTTCTTTCCACTTTAAACTGCTGCCTTGATTTTTGCAGATGTTGCTATTATTAAAAAATGTAATTATTTATTGAAATAGGCCAATCTATCTGTAAAATTAGGATTTTAAAAAATTTCATTGATTTAATATAATTAGTTAAAAAACATGAGTGTATTAAATAGAAATGCAAAATCAAACTTTAAACCAGCAAGAAGCAAAGAAGTGGTTTATGGGGCTGATAGCTTTAAATACCTGCATAAATGTTGGAAAAATGGAACAAAGCCAAGTGTAATTTTCCATTTCATTATGAAGTGGAAACTTACATAAATGAACTGTATCCTTGATCTTGTTCCATCTCTTACCTTTAGCTGCCCATTGTATCCAGGAGTACTTTTTAGAATGAAAAGTGTATTGACCTTAGAAGTGTGAAAGTGTGAATATATCTAGGTATTTACAAATGTATGGGAAACAATAAGTAGGCAATAAATTGAGTATTGCATTCTTATTTTCCGGTTTTGTCCAGAAAACTCATTCAAAATAATCTTAAGATTTATTAAAGTTATATGTAACTTTACAAATTAATTAAAATAGATGAAAATGTAATAGTTCAGCTTCAAATGAAACACTATATTAATTAATCTGAGTAGGTTGCATTCTGCCATTGTTTGTAATGAAAGCAGTACTACAGCTCATACATGAAACCCTATATGCAAGGTTGCAAGACCTACAAATGCCCATGGTGGGCTCCTCTCTGCACCTGCACTTTGGTTTCTTGGTGAGGAAAGCATTTTGGAAGGTGGAGACGATGGCCATCTCAATTATTGAAGTAATGTTATTACTCTGGTTTTAAAACAATAATAAGAATAGATGTAACTGAGCATAATAAAGGCAATTCCATTTATTTTTCCCTGAATTCAAAGTAAGTTTAAAGCATTTTATTTATTAAAAGCATTTTCCTAGTTCTAAAGAACTAGGACTTACCAATGAGCCTCCAAATTTTTCCTTCATTGTACCAGTATCTATATTGCTGTCTTTTCTCATTTCTATCAACCAGTTTCTGAGATCTTTAGATTTTTTTCTTTTGAAGCTTAGTGACTTCAATATCTGAATCATGGTTTCCCCTTCCATCCTGCTGCCCATCACAGTTATAGTAGGCTTTTCCTTATGCTACCCTTAACTCTGGGAACCTCCATCCTTGGTCAACTTGCCCTGTCCACCAGGGGCTGGTGGCATTGCATCACTTTAAAACTGTCCCATTACTGAGATGTTAGGTTCCTTCCTAACTGTTTGAATATGTAGGCTGTCCACTTCCTGTTTGCTCTTCCCTCTCCTTTTAAGTCTAATTTATGACCATTCTTCAGGTTGCTGCTTTTTCTTTATACCTAGTTTTTCTTCATGTCTGAGAGGTTCTGCAGCAGGCACTTCTCTTGTGTCTGCACCTACCAGGATCCTAGACTCTTCTCACCCTTTTCTTGCCCTTGCAGCATATTTGCCTCCTAAGTCCTTACACTTGAGTAATTTTCCATCAATCAGCTTTGTATTTCTGGGCCACCAATTATTGAATTGCAGCAGTTTTCTTATCTGCACAAATGTATTATACCTGAATTGTTAGGATTAAAAAAGACATCATATATTGATAGGATTAAATAAAATATTATCCGTGTTTGGCACATGTTGATTTCCCTGTGTGTGTGTATGTGTATGTGTGTGTGTACGTGTGTGTGTGTGCGCGTTTTGCCCATGGCTGGGGATCAAACCCAGAGCCTCGTGCATGCTAAGCAAGTGCTCTACCACTGAGCGATATATGTGGCCTGCCTTCCTCTATTTTCTGTTGGGAGTTGCTTTCCTTCACCCTGGGACCATTCTATTTACCTACACCCACAGATTAATCTGACTAAAGCACCTCTTAGTTTGTGGTACTACCTTTGATAAAAGACTGCAAGGAAAGCAATTCGATACCAAAATAAGGAAGTCCAATCTACCAAGTGGGGTGATTGGGACATGTGATTTTCTTCTCCTCTGACATTACATAGCTTTTCCTTCACTACTGTCCTTTGTGTAGCTTAAGCTTTGCCATGTGATTCTTTGTTCTTCTATGGTACTCTCCTATTTTCATCTCCATACCTTTATGAACATTCCCCCGCCGGGGAACTTGCCACCCTCATTTTCTCCAGTCAGCTTATGTAGTTCAAATGACACTTTTAATATAAAGGCTACCTGATGTCTCCAGAATTGATTGTTAGCTCTGTCTTCCAGATTCTTCTGACTTGATACTAGGATTCTCGCATACTGTCCTATGTGTACATTCTCTTCTTAAGTAAACCACACAGGTCATGAGAGAATATCATTCGTTTTCTTTGTAATGCTTAACACAGTTCCTTACAATGTTCAAAGCACTTAATAAATTCTTTAGAATAAATGTTGTCTTCCTGAATCTTTATGCATAGATAGAGGTAGCAACTTAAACCATGTGCTTTGGTGAGGTATGTGGAATGGACCCAAGTTGCTTTCCCAGAATCTTATAAGGAAAAATATTTTCTCTAGATAGAGAATGAGGTAGGCATGCCCAGAATGGAATGCCTAATTTTTTTTTTTTCATTTTAAAATTTTTGTTTAGGACTGAGGAGTTTTTCTGGAGGTAGAATTCAGTTGACATCAGTGTATTTACTATAGAGTTTGATTTAGGAACTTGGATCCTAATAGTTGTATCACCTAGGAGGATTTAGTGAGTAGTTTGATATATTTAGGAATGTGAGTCTAGATGTTGTAGAGTGCAATGTGGGATATTGCAATAGTGTAATTTGCTGGATTAGGGATGTGATTTGGGAGATTTTAAGAACATGAGTAGGGCCATTTTGAAAGTTGCAGCTATGCTGATCTATTGTTGAAAGATGTGCTTGACAGTAAGAACAAGAAAAAATGTTCAGATAGACACATACGTTCTATTGCTGGAAAATGTCAGCTAATGTGCAGACTCATGATGACAAAGATATATTTCTTCTGACTTTTTACTATAAAAGAAATAGGAAAAATACCTACAGAATGAGAAAATACTTTGGACTAGGGAAAGTAATTTTAAACAAATTTAAATGAATTAGGGCTTTTTAGATCAGAGACCTGGTCTCATATAAATTTTTGAGACCAACTTTTTTGAATTTGTCTAAATGTTCCTCATGTGTTATATTTATTTTGGTGATATTGATTCTGCACTTTCTGTGAAAACAGCATCAATATTAGGTTGAAATATATATTTAGAACATTTGAAATATATATTTTGATCACTTTTCAGAATTTTTTCCCCAAAAATGAACTCTTAAGGAAGATTTTTAGAACATTCCCTTGGTTTCTTGTATTTTTCATGCAGAGGTATATTCAGAATGTTCCATGTGAGGAAAAGTGAGTACACAGCATTATCTTCAGAAGAATACCCTTGGTTGTACTTTGATTTTCATCAGAAGTTTACTCAGATTAGGGAGCACAATAAGGTTGAACATAGTAATAGATGATGCTTAGGGGAAACTAAAAGCTTATTATCACGAATTAGGTTGGTAGCCTTCTGCTGGCTCAACAACATTTGCAACAAGAAGCTAGAAGTCACCCTCTCTGCCATCTTGCTTTTGTGATCCTGCTCTCACATTGATGTCAGCTATAGTGCTGGGTTGCAAATGCTTGGGCATTGCTATGTCTCCTGATGTTATGGATGACTGAAGGAAGGAGAAGTTAAGGCCTCTTATTTATATATAACTTTACTGTAGTATAAGGGGTGTGTGTGTGTGTCTGTACATACTGGGAATTACCATTTGTCACCAGTGTGGCTCTTTGCTTTATTAAAAATGAATGTTAAAGAATATGGCTGTTTTGGATAAAGTGCCTAGATGCTTTCCTCCTCAGAAATTTCTGCTAGTGCTTGGGAAAAGTGCTTTTTTTTTTTTTTTTTTTTAAGCAAAAAAGTAGTTCACAGCCTAAACTATTATAGACACTATATAAAGTAAGGGACTATGTGGGTATACTTGTATCATTCTAGATTCTCATAGTTATGTGTCTTCTTGGTACTTATCATTGAATAAGTCTTAGTTCATTTTTCCTCTGGGATATACTTTTAAAGCAAAACGTTGAGTTTGGAAAAATTTGATAAAAAGTCGACATTAATCTTTTTTAGCCTGTAAAGAGAACATTCACGGCTAAGGAAAAGCCAAAAAAAAATAAAAAATAAAAATAAAATAAAAAGACAAAAAAGGAAATAACTTGTAAAAGAGGAGGCTATTTCTTTCTCTTAATTAATAGAAAGGAGGGTTTTGTTTTGTTTTGTTTTTAAGCAAAATTGAGGATGTCAAATGAAAATAAAAGAAAATAGAACTTGAAGCTTCCAGTTTTAACTAGAAATTAGTTTGCTTCATGACTTCCTGTGTGATCTCAAACAAGTCACCTCACCTCTCTGAGCTTTTCTCATAAAATGACCCAGAGACACATTGTACATGGTTGGTAGGTACCCTGATTTACAGGTTCAGTACCACCACCAATTTTGACTGGTACATGGTAGGTCAGTTATGGAACTCAGGAGCATTTTATCTGGAGTATAGTGCCACCTATTGGCAACAGGTAGATTACTAAAAATGACAAGATAATACTGGATCCTTGCAGGGTCTTTTTGTAAAAACAGAACAAAGCAGTAGTGGAAGCAGCAGCATGGAACTTGGAAGAATTGAAAAAGTTCGATCATTTATTGAAAAGTGTCAGATGATGACAGATATGTGGTAAATACATGTCTATAACAGGTTAATTTTAAAAAACAAAAATTTATAGTATGGCAAAGATCATGTTTTTGGCTATAAGAAGACTTAAATTTTGGGTTAGAGTCTTACACAGTTATTGCTGCTGAAAAGGAAATTTGGAATTTTAACAAAAATTATTTACGCATAAGAGAACTGCTTGCATTTTTAATTGGTGGAATTGAAAAATGCTGTAAGTAGTCACTGTTACTGCCCAGCTGTCCCCACAGCCCTCAAGCCTCTGTTGGCTGACTGCTCTACTGGCTTGAGAAGGGGGCAGCAGAGCCACAAAATATTCTCTGAATGCTGTTCCCAGCAGGGCTAC
This sequence comes from Glaucomys volans, assembly GCA_020662805.1. Lineage (NCBI taxonomy): Eukaryota > Metazoa > Chordata > Mammalia > Rodentia > Sciuridae > Glaucomys > Glaucomys volans. The sequence goes on from JAJEJO010004191.1 coordinate 342,253, forward strand.
CCTCTTCCCTTCCCTTCCCTTCCCTTCCCTTCCCTTCCCTTCCCTTCCCTTCCCTTCCCTTCCCTTCCCCAGCATGTACACCTCATAGCAATGACTCCTTTTTAGTTTTTCATTTTTATGATAAAAAATGCAGCAGTTGGGCATTTTAGGTAGTTGGACATTGAGAAATACAGGTAAGACCCCCAAAATTAAAAGCATGATGTCATTATTAGGCAGGCAGATTACAACTATAAACTTTGTGGTATGTAATCTTTTATTCATGTACACATCTATGTACACACACCTGTATACACACTGTTAGGTTTTTTACACCAGTACGGTGTTATATTGTGCAATTTATTTTGTGACCTGCTTTTGTTCAGTTAATGATTCACAACTTTCACATCAGTAACATTTCATCCTTTGTATTCAAATTGCCTCTATTGCCATGAGATATATTTGTAGTATTTTTGTTTTTATAAGGGATGTGTATGTATGTTTAGTAGATCTTAAATCAAAGTTTTTATGAAGGCAATTATTTATAATTATCTCTGAATATAAAATTCAAGATAAATGACCAGGTGGAGTTCAGGGTAAAGTGATAACTTTTGAAGTTTTTTGTTTGTTTGTTTTGTACTTTTAGTAATATTCTTTGTCTAGTATTGGATATAAGATCTATTATCTTAATTTTAATTGTTTGTGTTACTTTCTTTACAATATTCCCTGCAGCATAGTTTAATAAGCATTATCAACTTTGGGAGTAGGTGTGCTTTTTTTATTGGTTTCGCTTCATTTCTTGTAAATGTGGAGAGGTAGGGAGAAGACTTTGTTCTGAACTAGGTGGGTTGAGAAGACATGGCTCAACATCAGCAACAGTGGAGGAGGATTATTTAAGAATGTCCATACTATTGTTTGTAAGTCTGATTGGGTTTTTGGTATTTATTTATAAGGGAGTTAGACTCATATATTGCTAGATATTGGGAAAGATTTAAAGAATCATAGTAAAAAAAGAATTTTATTCAGAGATACTTATCAGATGCTTGAAATCCATCTCTGTGCAATAAGTCCTTATTATGCACTCCTGTATTCCTAGGAAGTCCCCTTTGCACCTGGCATCTCAGGGTTGTTACTAATATTGCCCCCTTTCTCTTCCAGGTGTCCTAGTAAGATGATAAGTTGCAGAGCTATTCTACTGGTAAATGACCTTGTTTAAGCGTCTGCAGTGTTTGTAAATTCACTGAGGTGGTTTTTACATACCTTGCTGTTCTCAAAACTCTTTATTGAACCAGGATTTGTATTTTTTGATTCCCAGTTAGATCTTTAAAACACAGAAATAGAAGTCTTATCCTAACCCTTAGGTAACAAAACTAGGGCAAGATTTCCATTGCTATGTGTCATGAATGTAGAAAGGGTCACAGAGGACTTAGGGATAATTTAGTGAAGTCATTAATCTGTAAAGTAAAATTACAGAAGATATCCTATTCCAAACCCTCTCTCCTGTCCTGGTGGGCAATACTTGAGTTACCATAGGGCTAAAATATAGCCAAATGAGTACTGGAATGGGAAATCAGAAAATTCTAATCCTGACTGTTCCCTGAACTCTGTATGTGCTGTGTGTAAGCTGGTCACGTAACCTCTCAAACCTTAGTTGCTAATTCATAAAGTGAGTAGCTTTCATAGTCATTGTGAACTCAACTGAGATAATAGATATGAACCTAATACAGAGAATTTATTTCTAAAAGGAAGTGGGAAATCGCATAGGGATTTCTTCATTTCAAAAAAGAGGTTTTTAGGGGACTGGGGATATAGCTCAGTTGGTAGAGTGCTTGCCTTATCAGCACAAGGCCCTGGGTTCAATCCCCAGCACCGCAAAAAAGAAAAAAAAAAGAAAGAAAAAAGGAGGTTTTTAGGTATCTGAAAATAAATGCCCTCCAGGATATCATTATTTTGCAAGAGGTAAACAAAAGGTAATACCACACAAATCTGTTAAATAATACAGTGAACCACAATTCAAAGCACTAGAATGAGGGAGAGCCTGATACACAATTGAGGAAGTGATGATCAAGTTCACACAGTCCTACTTTTAATAATTTGCCTCAGGTTTCCCATGGAAGGCTGGGGTGCACTCCCACCTCAGGGAACAGGAGGACCAGCATCTTCCCTGTGGTGATCCATGGTAGAACCTTTTAGTCAACTGCTGTCTGGTGCCTCTGCTCGGGTTAATTATCCTCAAACCAAAGGCACTGTCTTTGGCAGAAGTAGCTTGGCATACAGGTAGAAAATTCCAAACAACTCTATTCAAGAGATGATTTCATTTTCTGTAGGTGCACTTTGTGTCTAGTTAATCTAGTCACAGATCTGCTTTAGAGAATGTTGTGCTTTTATAGGAGAGCTGGATAGTCAGAAATTGTCACCCTTAAAATCTTCTGCTCAGAGTCAACTCTGTAGGGCACTCCTGTTTTAGTGCCCTACACTGAAACTAGTTAAATATTTCTAGCTTTCACACTGGTCTAAGACTATGTTTAGAAAGGTCTCGGCCTACTCAATGTTGCTTTCCCACCTTTGTGTGAAGAAGACATAGCTTCTTTTACTCAAATTTGTTAATAAGTAGAAACCAAAGTTTTCCTGTTTGTATTTGTTCCTATGAATCTCCTTTCAATTGCTATGATTTTTCATGTGTCAGGTGCTATAGAGATCCCAGCTGTACATCGTTTGCTCTGTGTCTTAAACATTGAGGTTCAAACAGACTTTATGAGAAAATAATCACTGATGCTTATAATAAACCCTTCCTACAATAGCCTGAACTTACTGCATGCCTCACATCCTTTCAGGTGCTGGGAGTAAAGATTGCTGAGAGGTAGTCCTGCTGTAGAGGGGTTCACATCTACGTACAAATGGATCCCAGATAGCATCTTTAGCTCACTGTGTCCTGAAGGTCTAGATAAGATTGGCCTGAACCCTTATCCCACCTTTTATGGAAGGTCCAGTTCCCTTTGTGATCTTATTGTAAGTTCCCAAGAGTTTTGTTCTTGGGGTCACCACTAGCTCTGACTTATTTGTAATTTTCCTATGCTAGATGCTTATCTTTTGATCACTGCCCTTCAAGTGTCCTTTCTCTTCTTGACTTAACCCCTCCTGAAGTCACAACGACCTTAGCCATGGTGTATGGTCATCATAAGGAAAGGTTAGTAAGAATAGCACATAGCAAGCTCTTCATGTTTGTGTTTCAGGCATCCTGTTGGGCCCTTTCAGCAACGCAGGCACTTCATGATGTCCCTGCAATAGGACCTCTGCACTGGCTCAGTCTTCTTTCTAATTTGGTGACCTCTTCCTACCTTGGCTTTAATCCCACTAGCTCAGTACAAAATATATGCAGACTCTGACTTGTCTGAGCCACCACCATCTCCTGCCTAATTTTGTATATGACTGCTTTCCCAGGCTATTCTGAATGTAGCATTCAGAATATAATCATTTTAAACATAAAGCAGATCACATCACTCCTCAGAACTCTCTCAGGCTTTTTAGCTCACACTGTAAGATCTCAGGTCTTCCTGTGAAAGGCCTTTAAGCATTGTAAGATTAGCACTCTGATTTTATGCCCACTATTTTTACCCTCACCCACTGGTTTTTGTTTTTGATTTTAATCCCATAGAGCACAGTCCTGCCACAGGGCCTCAGCATTCCAGGCAGAATTGGCAAGTGCAGTTCCCCCAGATGTCCCATTCCCTCTAGGTCTCTTTCCTAAAGCCATTTTTTCAGTTAGGACATTCTCTAACTTTTTATTTTTTATCTCAGTATTTATCACAATGTGGTGTTACATATATTGTACATTTTTATTCTCTTACCTCTGGATCTGTGTTCTGTAAACAGCCGCATGCCTCAGAAGGACCTGCTGTGCCTCACCACAGGTTCTGATTCCCTGGTCCAGGCTGGGGCTTGAGAACCTGCATTAATTACACAGAGATGTGCTAGTCCATGGATCACATTGTGAGAACCAATGTCATAGAACTACTCTGTCCAGTATGGTAGCCGCTCACTACATGGATCTTAAAATTAATTTTAAGTTAAATGAAATTAGAAACTCAATTTGTTAGTCCACTAACTAAAAAATCCACTGTATTGGATTATAAAGATTAGAACATTTCCAGGACTACAGAAAGTTCTATTTGACACATTGCTCTAGAACATAAACTCGATAAAGGTGGATTTCTTTTCTGCTTTTATTTCTCTCTTTCCTCTGGAGCATATCCTCATGTTTGTATCTAAAATCTACTTGGAGTTTACTTGGTGTAAGAAATGATAGAAATCCAAATTTCAGATGACTAGTTAGTTTCCCACTACCACCTATTGGAAATTCAGTTCTTTCCCCAGAAATCTAACAGACCACTATCACGCAGATTAAATTCCTATGTGCATTTGTACCTATGGCAGAATTTTCTGGTATGTTGTATTTGGGGATAGAAATATTTTCAAGACAAAATTGGCTTCTGGAATTTTCATAAAGTATTGAACCTGGAATTATAACATGAGAGAGTACACTCGAAAAGATGTTGTATGGTTTTCAGTTAGCTTTCAAAGAGGCATTTTTATTAAATATTTAGGCACTGTTGAGTTCAAACACTATGATAAAGTCTTATGTCAGCGTGTGCTACCTTGTTACCATGAAATCTGGTATAGTGTGTAAAGATTATCAACTTGACTAAGGGAATAGAACATTACTTAAATATTTTTGACTGATTATACAACATATTTATTAAATTAAAAATAATGTGTCACAGAAATACTAATAGGCATGCCCAGTATGCATAAAACAGAGTATTAAATTGCTACCTTTTGAAAAAAGAAACTTTTTTTCCTTAAAAGTTGATATAATCAGAAAAGGATGAAAAATGGCTTTAAAATAGGGATAAAAAAAATTACAATTAGTCTTTTTGCCCTGTATATATTTCTGGCAGAAATTTTAAATAACAACTTAGGAAGTAAAAGATGTTTGAGTTGTAAAGCTTTAGTGTTTTTACATTCATTACATGACACATTTATATAGAGAGAAAAAATATAATGTGCAAATATCACCATTTACACAGACAGCAATCACTGTACATTTGGTTCACAATGAACATTCTCTTGTGACTATTTATAGTTACATTTACCTAGACGTTAGCGAATCCTTTATTAATAAAAGTACATTTTTTACATTGAGAATTGATATGTGGCATCAGTTAATCTCAAAGTACCATATTACCAAAAAATAAATTCTTTGTATTCTATATTTTTAATATTTCACAGTTTCACATTACTCCATAGTTTATTTTGTTTGTTATGCTGGATAATGTTCCATTAATTTTGTGCCATAATTTAATGTTCTATAATAAGAGAATGGTTTGAATTATTTCTAGCTTTCTAAAAATATAACATGGCTATGAATGTTGTGAATTTTTATAAGGTCAGTATACTGGCCTCCCTCTAGATGAAATTTAAAGTACACTGTCCAAAATACAATCTGGGCAGTCATAGACAGTTCCATAGTGTGTAACTTGAGAAGATCATAAAACTCCTATTACTGCACAAGCATCAAATCAAGATATAGCAGATATATTTTAAGGACTGGAACATATTCCAGAGAATCCTTTGTATTGAGGGGGTTGGTCTTTTACTTACTCTTCTTGTATGTGTGTCATGGGATGGTACCTGTATGTGGGGAAGGAGAGGGAAAGTGAGGCACCATTAAGAATTGTACCTCTTCCTAGCACAGAGATCAACATGGCTAGGAACCTGTGACAATGACAGAAATGGGGGTGTGCTGGGGTCTGGACACAGGGGATGGTGTGGAAGTTTATATAAAGTGTTGTTTGACTGGAAGTTCACCCGGTGATAAAAAACTGACCCTTCCCCACCTCTGCAGAAAGCGCCTTCTCTTCAAAACACTAAATCACAAAGACCACAGACTGGGAACTGTTTTTAGGGGAGGGGGGTGAGGTGCTATGTGAAAACAAATGTCCTAAGTTTTATATGGCACACTAGGCTGAGATTCCTAGTCTCTTTTCCCTATCAAATGCCTGAATGCCAGTAGCCAGGGTCTTATCTCTAGTCAAGAAACAGGAGAATCATTTTTGCTGACATTCATGTTTCCCAGTGGGGGAAAATGGTAACCAGATTACCCTGAAGTGAAGCACATGGACCTTACCTCCTTCCACGAAAACAGGACTTTTACACAGTGTTGTAGTGCCTTATTCCTTTTTTTTTTTTTTTTTTTTTTTGATAGTGCCTGAAGTGTGAACTAACAGTTAAGGATTGCCAGGCATTTGAGGAAAACATATGATACAAAAGAATTTTGTTAATTTTAGTTAGTTTTCCTTAGGATTGACAATTAAGAAACGCCCAGAGATCAATCACATTGTTCTGTTGATGATGTTAGTGAAAACACAAGTCTGTGTCAGCAGTTGACATATGTTGAAAGGAAAGCAAAGTATTGAGAAGTGTCCCCAGATCTCAAGTTGGGTATCCAAGTTCCTACAGAAATAGGTCCTATATTACCATTAATTAGTATCTAACACTCAGTCACTATTTCAAATGATCTCGTGCATTTACTTGGTTACTTTTTTATTGTCTAACATAGGGCCCATAAACTTTTTCCGTCAAGGGCCAGATAGTAAAAATATTAGACATCTATTTCAATCTGCACAGTGTAACATAAAAGCAGGTTAAGTCATTATAAAAACAAACAGACATGGCTAAGTTCCAGTAAAACTTTATTTATAAAAACAGACTGTGGGCCCATTTTGACCTGCACGTTATAGTTGGCTGACACTTGGTATAGTTCAGGTAGTAGAGTTAGGTCTATGAGGACAGGTGCACTATAATATCTGTATTGAGACACAGAGCCTACAAAATATTAAATATTTTTAAATATTTTTTAAGTCGTCAGTGGACCTTAATTTTATTTATTTATTCGTATGTGGTGCTGAGGGTCGAACCCAGGCTGAGGGTCTCACACATACCAGGCAAGGGTTCTACCACTGAGCTACAACCCCAGCCCCTATTAAATATTTTCGATGATTTAAGAAATCTGTACTCTTGGGCTGGGGATATAGCTCAGTGGGTAGAGTGCCTGCCTTGCAAGCACAAGGCCCTGGGTTCAATCCCCAGCACAGCAAAAAAAAAAAAAAAAAAAAATCTGTACTCTTTAGGATTTTGTGTGCTTCCTCATACTTACTGTCTGTCCTGCAAAACCAAAATGGTGGTAATTTCAAATACTTCGTTTTATGAGAACTTTGGGATATAGCCAATTCATAAGCTAAAGACTGCTACTATTCCAAATAAAATTGTAAAGAAATGCCTACTAAATTAAGTAAGTACCCTTGAGTAAGTGGAACTCATCTCCTCCTAACATTTATAATGTAAAATAATTTGACATAAGCATATAGGCAGTTGCTGAATCAACCTTAGGATCTAAGTTCTCTTAAATGCTACCTGGGACATTTTAACTATTATAATTTTATTTGCTGAAATATATTTAGAATTTTAAGCTGATTTCATAAATACCACATTGTAGCATTGCTTTACTGAAGACAGGTGCACAGGAAGAAGAATTCTCAAAACTATAGCAGTTAATGAAGTTGTTTTGTGGACCCTTATGATCAGCATTTCTCTTGTTTTGCAGCAAACCAATGATGGACTTGCTGATATTCCTCTGTGCACAGTATCATTTAAATCCATCAAGCTACACCATCGATCTGCTGTCAGCTGAAAAGAATCACATTAAATTCAAGCCAAACACACCAATTGGAATGTTGGAGGTAGAGAAGGTAATTTTAAAGCCAAAAATTTTGGATAAGAAAAAACCTACACCAATAATACCAGAGGTAAGGATCCCATTATAGATTTTGATGTCTTATGATCAAGGTATTAAGTTGATCTTTTAGTAACTAGCTCATTCCAAATGAGATAAAAATTGACTTTTTAGTCAAATTTAATCTGAAAATGGTAATTATGTTTTCCTGAATCACAATGTTTAGAATTCAGTTGGTTACTGAGACTGTAACAACTAGAATTGGAGGAATAATTTTAGATATTGAATACTATAAAGTGATTGATTGTATCACAGTCTGACAATTATGTATATGTTGGATTTTAAACTATGCTTTTAAAAATTCTTTGTTTAATGGAAGGTTTTAGAATCTTTTAATGTAAATTTAAGAATTTGTTATAATAATTTAGCTTCTCTATTTGGTGACAGTTGTCATTTAATAATATTTATTGTTATTTATGCTACATAGTGACTCAGTTTTCCTTAATATATGAATTTTAACTAAGAAATTTAAACCATAATGATTTTAATATAATCAGTTGTTAGTTTTTTGTTTTTGTTTCTGTTTTTTGTTTTTTGAATATGTATGTGGTACTGCTCAGGAGGGCTTTGTGCATGGTAGGCAAACTCTATCACTGAGCTGCATTCCCAGCCCTTAATCAGTTCTTTTTAAAGTTACTCTCTTGGTATAAACAGTGGGGTAGAAGTTTATGGTTTTCAAGAATAATCTTTCATTATGAATATCTACAACTTTTTACTTTATAAAATATAAAATTTTGTATATTAAACTGATAGTTCATTTACATGTGACTTGAACACATGTATTGTCACATTTTCTTCATATTATGGTGTTTACAAAGTCAACAGGGTTTTTTATAACGAAACACTTTATTTTGTATGTAATTGAATATTGACTATTAAGATACTGGACAAAATTCTTCTAGGTGTGTGTTTACTGCATCTTCCTTCTGTTTATCCAGATGGAAGTAGTTTTATATATGTGGTAACATACACATTATCCATTTTAGGAGTCCCTCAATTATATGTGGTGTCTTTATGAATAAATGTCTTTGAGATCTACAAACTAGATTATACTTAGTTGCTAAGTTCCATTTATATAGTTCAATTACATCAAAATTAGGAGATGCTTAAAAGATTTTCAAAAATTTGAATTATTAGCATAGATATATAAATAGGAAGATTTTAATCTCTACTATATTAAAAATAACCAAAGTAGTAATAATAGTAACAACAAAAGCTGATCACAATAGTAAGCATACATTCATAATTTACTCTGTGCCACACATACTTCTAAACTCTTCATATGATTAATCTCTATTATCCTTTGAATAGAGAGAACACAAATATTTTAGTGGTTTTTTAAAATACTTCTCTTAATTAAGACAAGAATTGGCAAATCATTCAAAAGATAAATATTCCTTAAAGAATAGGCTAAAACACGAGTGATTCTGTATTTTTACATATATTGCTAATTTTCAAGGAAACAAAGTAAAAACAAACACTAGATATGAGGTTTTCTGTTTCTTTTTTGGTTTAAATCTGAATTTATTACACAAGAGTTGTGGATTATTTAATTTGAATTATGTATTCATTTATTGATTTTGCAGTACTGGAAACTGAATGCAGCACGCTCTGCTATGGAGTGACATCCCAGTCCTTATTTTTTATTTTGAGGCAGGATCTCACCAAGTTGTCAAGGCCAGCCTTGAACTTTTGATCCTCTTGCCTTACCTTCCTGAGTAGCTGAGATTATAAGTGAGCACCACAGACCTGGCTAATTTTAGACTATTTGATATGCAAACTAATATTTGTTTCTAAGAATTTGCTTTAGATATAGGGAATAACATTAATGAAAAAGAGAATAAGAGAGAATGGTTAGTTGTATAAATACATAAGTGTAAATAAATGCATTATTCTAGATATTATAGAAATTTTATTTTAATAAATTATGGTATAATTCTACCTTTATGTTTCAGAAAACTGTGAGAGTAGTGATCAATTTCAAGAAAACACAGAAGGCCATAGTGAGAGTCAGTCCACATGCACCCCTTCAGGAACTGGCTCCTGTCATTTGCAGCAAGTGTGAGTTTGACCCTCTGCACACACTGCTGATGAAAGACTACCAGTCCCAGGAGCCCCTCGACCTGACAAAATCTCTCAATGACCTGGGACTGCGGGAGTTATATGCCATGGATGTCAACAGAGGTGAGTTAGGCTTTTTGTTGTATTCATTGAACAGAATTGAACAGAACAGAATATGTATGCGCATATGTGTGGGTGTGTAATGTTTAGGTACAGGTGTTCTCAGGTTCATAATGGCAAATTGAAAGTAAATTCATGTTGGGAATAAGAAGAAAACAATAAAAACACTAGGAAATGAAAAAATGAAGTTAAATGTAAAACAACTTTTTCAGTTATTAAAATAGGAATAAAAACTTGTCCTTTTAGCTGTTATCCACTATTTTTTTTTTTTTTTGGTGGAATTCAACTTAATTCTTTGTGGTTTTCAGATTTAAACAGAAAACAAAAACTTACGTGAGAATTCATTGTTGTTTTAAGTGTAGAATCACTGTGGTTTTGTGTGAGGTTTAATTATATAAGTTTAGAAGTTTCTTTTTTTTTTTGGTACTAGAGATTGAACCCAGGGACACTCCACCACTGAGCCATATCCCCAGCCCTTTTCTGTATTTTATTTAGAGACAGGGTCTCACTGAATTGCTTAGGGTCTCCCAAAGTTGCTGAGGTTGGCTTTGAACTCACAATCCTCCTGCCTCAGCCTCCCAAGTGCTGGGATTACAGGTGTGCACCACCGTGCCTGGCTAGAAGTTTCTTCCCTATTTTTCCCTCTAAGGTCAACATCCAAAATAAATTGGCTGCCGGGCGCGGTGGCACACGCCTGTAATCCAAGCGACTTGGGAGGCTGAGTCAGGAGGATCGCCAGTTCAAAAGCCAGCCTCAGCAACTTAGCGAGGCCCTAAGCAACTCAGTGAGACCCTGTCTCTAAATAAAAATATAAAATAGGGCTGGGGATGTGGTTCAGTGGCCGAGTGTCCCTGAGTTCAATCCCTGGTTCAAAAAGAAAAAAAAAATAAAAATAAAAAAAAAATTAAAAATAAATAAATAAATAAATAAATAAATTGACTAATAAAATGAATCAATTTAATTCCAAAATTTTTCCAAACAGCTTGCAGTTTTAATCTACAGAAATAATGTTGCATATTAAAATTTGGAGATCTTAGTAGATGTTACTTTGTCTGATGTCTTACACACTGGGCTAATTTATTTATCAAAAATGAATATGTTTTACTAGGATAAATAAAAGTTTAGTGAAGGAGACAATTACATTCTCTGTGCACAAAGACCTTCAATGGTGGTATTTTACCATTATGTAATCCAGAGCGTACTTTCTCAACTCAGTGATGTTTTTTACTTGAACAATCAGCATCTTTACAGTCAATTTACCCTCTTTTGCCCCCTCCTGTAGCCACTTCTGTTAATGTCTTCAATAAGTCATCTCTACAAGGTAAGACATATAAATCAGTAGAAACTATAAATTATAACATGAAATTGGGTATGTTGAAAATAAACTTCTAATTTTTCCTGTTTTCTTAACATTACTAACATACATTCTGTAAGATATTTTTAACTTAGACTTTGGCTTTATTTCCTAAAATATAATTTATATGTTCCCTATTTTGATTTCTGAATTTAATTATGATAATTTCATTTCAACAAATACTTAAAATTATATCATCCTGAAAGTATGAGGAAACATATTCCTTACTCTTATATAAGAAAAAGTGACTTTGTTAGGAACTTTATTGGGTACTAGTGCTAATAGTTTAATGATAATACAGAAGAATCTCAGATTTTTTTCTATTCAGAAAAATAATAGTATATTCATGATAGAACTTTTTTATAGTCATTAAAATCATTTGTGAATATTTTGTCGTAACAGGGAAAGTGCTTATGCTAAAATTAGCTTTTAAGCATATAAATGTGTTTAATATAATATTAAAAAAACATGAAATTTCTGAAAGGAAATACATAAAAATTTTTAATTGTGCTTACCTTTGGGTGGCTGGGCTGTGGTTGACTTTTCATAATTCTTTATGCTATAGGATTTTATAATGAAAATGTAGCTTTCATATAGAAAAACCTTTATTAAGAATTATCTAATAATAAACTATGGAAATTGTTTTCCCCCATTAAAAAGATAGGCTCAGGTAATTGATTACTCTAATAATTGCCAAACTACTTTTTAAAAAAACCTTAATAATTACACATTCTGTATTATTAGAATTGTTTTTGTTGACTATTTCCAAATTTCCTTTAAAGCACACTGATACTTTCAATTCCAAAAATTAAACCTACATAAATAAATATTTATTTATTATCAATTTATTATTTATTTATTATCAATGGCCATCATGAAGACTAGCCTAGTCAAAAGAGTTGAAAATTCTTATGACCTTAAATTATATACTAAGAATTAGAAAGCAGGCATTTTAATTCTGACACTATATTGACTGTCAAGTCAGTTTGGCAAGGTGGTGGAAACAGCCTTATCTGTCTGGATCTTATCTTCCACACCTATAATAATTTAATAATACAAAATTAGAAAAAGCAGTTTCTGTGTTCCTTCCAGAAAGAGCACTGTTACTTGCACTTGGCTTCTGTTCCTAACTTTGCCACTCTCTATGTATGTAGCCCTTAACAAATTCCATAATCCTTTGTATTTCATTTTGAAGGTGTTGAATACAAACAGAGTTTCTGCTATCTCTTCTAGCAATGGAAGTATGTGGTTTTACAGATAACTGAATGTTGTGAATAACACCTTAAGAGACTGGAATAGTAAGATTCAGAAAACTCCTTTTACAGTGTCAAAATGTACAAGGTGAATCCAAGTACTGTAAATGTCCTCAGCTCTTAGGTTGTTTGGTATCATTGAAAACTATAGTATTTGAGTTGCTTTTTTAAAATGGGCTCAAGTTTTCACTTGTCTTAATGTTTCACTTTGACTTGTAGTGATCCCTGTATAGAGCTTTAAAGGAAGATGGGTTAACTAGTGCAAAGGATGATGAGGTGTCTGGAAAATATCATTTGAAAAACTCTGGGGATAAATATATACATATATATGTACATTATATACTCCCAGTATTGGGGATTGAACTCAGGGGTGCTCTCCACTGCGCTACATCCCCAACCCTTTTAAAAAATGTTTTATTTTCAGGCAGGATCTTGCTAAGTTGGCCAGGCTGGCCTTGAACTTGTGATCCTTCTGTCTCAGCCTCCTCAGTAGCTGGGGATTGCAGGCATGTGCCACCATGCTCGGCACCCTAGTTATATTTATTGTATTGTGCTACCATATGAATTTTCAACCTGTTCTTCTAATTAAACTTAATTGTGTGTATATGTTTATTTAGTAGGGGATTCTGTCTTAAATAGTGTCATAAAAGAGAAAAAAACACAAATATTACAAAGTCTTTAAATAGATATTGGTTTCAGTTTTACCATGTAAAACCTGTTGTCTTTGTGCAAGTTACTCAAATCTCTCGTCACCTGGTTCCTTGGTTATGGATTGGACTGATAGCATTGCTCTACTCTAACAGGGTAAATGCTAGCATTCCTTAAATAAGAAGGATAACTAATGATAACTAATGATATCATGATAACTAATGATAACTAATGATAACTTCCTCAAAGAGATGTTCTAAGAAGTAAAATGGTTCTATGAAAAATTCTTTAATCATAAAGTCCTATCCATCTGTTCATCATTATTAGTTGTTATCATTGTTAGGCTTTTCATGCCAAATGCATGCCACTTATGTAATATTTGGATTATCAGATCTGAGTTTCAATTTGTCAAATATAGCTTTCCATTAATGTTATTGAGGCATATTGCATTAATATTTATTGGTGTTAACTATTTTTGCCTTCCTAGAGAAGTCCCTACATTATCAGGATTTATTTCATTTATTAAACATTTATCTTAAATAAATATTTAAGAATGTATATTTACTGCTATGTTCTGCTTTAGCTATATCAAATTTTGACACACAGTGCTTTGTTTCCAATATCACTGAAATTACACTATGGTTTGCCATAAAACCCTGTTTCTTTATAGAGGAAATGCTTTTGAAATTTATTCCTGTCCTAACTTTGCAATTCATTTGTTGAAGAAACCAGGTCGTTTGTTTTGTAGTCTGTCTTATTCAGAATTTTGCTAACATAGCCTGTCACGTGCTTTGTTTGCCCCCTCTATTTCCTGAAAATTGACTGTTAACTCTAGATCCTTAATCAGGTTTTAGTGACATATTCTGGTAAGTGACATTTTAGTGAAATTCTCTGGTAAGAATACTTCATAGTAGCCAGGCTTGGTGACATTCAACTGTTGTTTCAGCTACTCTGGTGGCTGAGGTAGGAGGATTGGTGGAACCCAGGAGTCAGCCTATACGACACAGGGGAGACCCTGCCTCCCCCACCTCAAAAAAAAAAAAAAAGAAAAAACTGAAAAAGAAAGAAAACTTCATAGGTATTATTTTGTGCTTACCATTAGCAAACAGTAACATGTTATCTTTTCTGATATTAGCCATCAATAATTACTGTCTGCATCTTTATCAGGAATTGATAAGGATGATAGTCTATTTAAACATTACTTTAAATTTGTTGAGGTATTTCTACAAAACAAACTCATATCAGCAATTTGACTCTCTAGATAAAATTCAGTCAGAAAAGGCCACATGAAAGTGATTCTTTCTTTCCCTTCCCTGGATTTTTAAAATAATGGACTTGTTTTCTAACATGAACCATGAAGAAGAGTTATTCTCTTAGTATCAGTATGAAGGCATAGGATGAAACATATGTGATATGTTTCAATTTATGGAATCATGATACCAAATTTCTTCTGATTTTTGCCATTAGAAACCATCTCATTGGTTCCTAAGTCCCTCTAACATGAACCCCAGTAGATTTTGACAGTTTTCTTAAGATCAAGAAGATTATTAAGATCATCTTTCAAGATGATTTCTTTTATTATTACTATTATTATCGATGCATATTAATTATACAAATTAATGGGTTTTACTGATATTTTCATATACATATATGTATATGTATATGATATATATGGTATATATATCATCTTTTGATCATATCTACCCTCCATTCTACCTTCTCTTGCTCTTTGCCTGCCTGTCCCCACCCTGGTATCCTTCTCCTTTCCTGATAGTTCCTCTTTTACTTCAGTTCATCTCTACCTCCCACATACCTTTTTTTTTTTTTTTTCCTGGATAAATACTCAGGAGTGGTCTATTTGGATTTTTTTCAGTGGTAGGGGGGAATTAGAGATTTGAACCCAGGGGCGCTTAACCACTGAGTCACATCCCCCATCTTTTTTATTTATTTTTATTTTGAGACAGGGTCTCACTAAATTGCTTAGGGCTTTCTTAGTTGCTGAGGCTGGCCTTGAACTTGTGGTCCTCCTGCCTCAGCCTCTCAAGCTGCTCGGATTACAGATATGCACCACTACACCCCAGCTGAAGTTGAATTTTATGGTATATCTATTTTTTTGAGGTACCTGTAACCTGGTTTCCATACTGGCTATACTAATTTACATTTTCACCAACAGTTTATAAGGGTTCCTATTTTTTCCATATCTGACAAGCATTTATTATTTTGGGTTTTTTTGTTTATTTATTATTTATTTGACAATAGTTATTCTGATTAGGGTGAGATGGAATCTCCATGTAGTTTTGATTTATATGTTATTGAGGCCAAAGATATTATTTGTGCATGTATTTGTTGGCCATTTGTATTTCTTCTTTTCAGAAGTGTCTGTTCAGATCATTGGCCTAATTACTGATTGGATTGTTACTTGTTCTTTCTGGATATTAATCCTCTGTTTGATGAATAACTGGCAGAGATTTTCTCCTATTCTATAGCTATCTCTTCAGTCTCTTGGTGATTTCCTTTGCTGTGCAGCATATTTTTGATTTGTTGTAATGCCATTTGTCAATTTTTGCTTTTGTTTCCTGAGCTATCAAAGTCTTACTTACAAAATCATTGCCTGTGCCAGTATTTTGAAGTGTTTCCTATATGTTTCCTTCCAGTAGTTTCAAAGTTTCAGGTCTTAATTAAGATTTTGATCTATTTTGAGTTGATTTTCTCCATTATATGATTTGGCACTTCTTTGAGAATCATCTGACAGTAAATACATGGGTTTATTTCTGGGTCCTCAAATATATATATATATATATATATACACACATATATATATGTATGTGAATATATGTATGTATTATAATTGTAATGATAAGTATTACCTGTAAATAGGGTGACATATCTTTATTTAATATATCTTTATATTTTTGTTGTATGTGTTTATGCCAATAACAGGCTGTTTTTATTAAAATAGCTCTGTAGTATATTTTGAAATAAAGTATTGTATTTTGAAATAAAATTCTTTCGCTCAGAATTGCTTTGACTATTTATGTTCTTTGGTCATTCCACGTGAATTATAGGATTGTTTTTTCTAGTTCTGTGTGTTGGATCTGTAGATCATTTTCAGTAGTATGGCTGCCCTTAACAATATTAATTCCTCTAATCCATGAACATGGTAGGTCCTCACATCTTCTACTCTTTTCTTTAATCTCTTTCTTCACTACTTCCTAATTTCATTGCAGCAATTTTTCATCTGTTTGGTCCAGAAAGACTGATTTTCTTTCTTAGTATATTCATTACTGACATATAAAAAAGCTATTGATTTTTTTTGGGGGGGGTACCTGGAATTGAACTCAGGGGCACTTGACCACTGAGCCACTTCCTCAGCCCTATTTTGTATTTTATTTAGAGACAGATTCTCACTGAGTTGCATAGCACCTCACTTTTGCTGAGGTTGGCTTTGAACTCAACATCCTCCTGCCTCAGCCTCCCAAGCCACTGGGATTACAGGCATGTGCCACTATACCTGGCAAGCTATTGATTTTTGTATCCTGCTACTTTGCTGAATTTATTAATTCTGAGTCCTTTGTTGGAATCTTTTGGATTTTCTCAGTATAGAATTGTATTACCTGCAAATAAAGATAATTCAACTTCCTCTACTCCTATTTATATCTCTTTTACATTTTTCTCTTGCCTAATCACTGTGGCTAAAATTTAAGCACTATATTGAATAAAAGGAGTGAGAATAGACACTCTTATTTCCTGATTTTAGAGGAAATGCTTTCAGTTTTTCCCATTCAGAATAATGCTGGATATTGGTTTAATCATATCCTCCTTCTGTATCTAATTTATTCAAGACTTTTATCATGAAGGGATATTGAATTTTATCACAGGCTTTTCCTACGTGGATTGAGATGATCGTGTGATGTTTATCAAAAGATTCTGTGTATGTGTGTATGTGCTGTATTACATTTATTGATTTGAACCATCCTTGCATCCTGGGAATGAAACCAACTTGATCATGATACGTGCTCTTTTTAATGTGCTGTTGAATTCTATTTGAGAGTATTTTTTGAGGATATATATCATCTACATTCATCAGGATATTGGTCTATAGTTTTCTTTTTTTGTTGTATACTCGTCACGTTTTGGTAGCAGGGTGACACTTCAAAGAATGAGTTTGGAAGGGCTCCTTCCCCTTCTATTTTTATGGAATAGTTCGAGGAGCACTGGTGTTCTTTAAAAGTCTGGTAAAAATTCACCAGTGAATCTGTCTGGTCCTGGTCTCTTTCTGTTGGGAAACTCTTTATTACTGCTTCATTCTCATTGCTTATTATTTATTACTTAGGTTTTTAATGTTCTCTTGGTTCAATTATGGCAGGCCATATGTGCCCAGGAATTTGTTCATTTCTTCTAGATTTTCCAATGTTTTGGTATATAGTTTTACACAATATTCCTAATGATCCTGTGAATTTCTGTGCTATAAGTTGTATTATCCTTTCATCATCTCTTATTTACTTGGGTTTTTTTTTCTCATGGATTGTTTAGCTAAGGGTTTGTCAATTTTGTTTATCTTTTCAAAGAACTAACTCTTAGTTTCATTGATCCTTTGTATTATTCTTTTAGTCGCAATTTCATTTATTTCCTGTTCCGATAGTTATTATTTCTTTCCTGCTACTGATTTTGGGTTTGGTTTGTTCCTGTTTTTTCTAATTCCCTGAGAAATATCATTAGGTTATTTGTGATCTTGGTGGTGGTGGTGGTGGTTTTTTTTTTTTTCTTTTTAATGTATGTACTCATACTTACAAATTCCCTCTTAGTCTGCTTTCATTGTACTTCTGAAATGTTGGTTATTATGAAACACACATTGAGTTGTAAAGAATTGAATGTATGTCCTAGCTGTGATTGTTAATCCTAAATATATCTTACATTAAGATTCAGTTTCCTATGTTATGAAACAGGAATATTTGCTTCTTGCTTTGAGAATTTGATAAGATATAAGTAGTCTGACTAATTCATTTCAGACTATAATTATAACTTTTACTATTAAGTATTTTTGTTTATTTGCTTATTGATTCATTGAGTACAAATGTAGTACAGCAATTGTTTCTCTGGTTGTACACAAAGTAGAGTCACACCATCTGTGCATTCGTACATGTACACAGGGCAATGATGTCTGTCACACATTCTATTATTATTCTTACCCCCCCACCCTGACCCCACCCCTCCCTTCTCTCTATGCTATCTATCCTTCCTCCATTCTTGCCACCCTTCTCCCCCGCATTATGCATCATCATTCATTTATCAGAGAGACCATTTGGCCTTTGGATTTTTGGGATTGGCTGATCTCACTTAGCATAAAAGGCTCCAACATCATCCATTTACCTACAAATGCCATAATTTTATTCTTCTTTATGGCTGAATAATATTCCATTGTGTATATATACCACAGTTTCTTTATCCATTCATCTATTGAAGGGCATCTAGGTTGGTTCCACAATCTAGCTATTGTGAATTGAGCAGCTATGAAGATTGATGTGGCTGCATCACTGTAGTAATCTGATTTTAAGTCCTTTGGGTGTAGGCCAAGGAGTGGGATAGCTGGGTCAAATGGTGGATCCATTCCAAGTTTTCTAAGGAATCTCCACACTGCTTTCCAGAGTGGCTGCACCAACTTGCACTCCCACCAGCAATGTATGAGTGTACCCTTTTCCCCACATCCTCGCCAACACCTGTTGTTGCCTGTGTTCTTAATAAAAGACATTCTAATTGGGGTAAGATGAAATCTTAAGGTGGTTTTGATTTGCATTTCTCTTATAACAAGGGATATTGAACATTTTTTCATAAATTTGTTGATTGCTTGTAATCTTCCTCTGTAAAGTGTCTGTTCATTTCCTTGGCCCATTTATTGATTGGGTTATTAGTGTTCTTGGTATAAAGATTTTTGAGTACTTTGTAGATTCTGGAGATTAGTGCTCTATCTGAAGTGTGTGCAGCAAAGATTTTCTCCCACTCTGAAGGCTCTTTCTTCACATTGCTGATTGTTTCCTTTGCTGACAAAAACCTTTTTAGTTTGACTCTATCCCACTCATTGATTCGTGCTTTTATTTCTTGCGCTGTGGGAGTCATGTTAAGGAAATCTGGTCCTAGGCCAACATGATGAAGATTTGGACCTATTTTCTCTTCTATTAGGTGCAGAGTCTCTGGTCTAATTTCTAGGTCCTTGATCCACTTTGAGTTGAGTTTTGTACAGGGTGAGAGATATGGGTTTAGTTTCATTTTACTGCATATGGATTTCCAGTTTTACTATTAAGTTTTGTTTTTATTTATTTTTAAAATTTTTTGGTACTGGGGATTGAATCCAGGAGTACTTTACCACTCAGTTACCTCCCCAACCACCCCTTTCTCTCTCTCTCTCTCTCTTTTTTTTTTAATTTTGAGATGGTCTTGCTAAGTTGCTAAGACTGATCTTGAACTTGTGATCCTCTTGTCTTCGCTTCCTGAATTGCTGTGATTATAAGCATATACCACCACCCTCAGCATATTAGATAAAGTTTTAAAGGGAGAGTAAGAGAAGAAAACCTTGGAAGTGAACATTCAACTCTCTGTACCAAACTAAGATGCTTTTCTTCTTTCTTTTAGAGTCCTGCCAAATATCACAAAACCTGGACATTATGAAGGAAAAAGAAAATAAAGGTTTTTTTAGTTTTTTTCAACGTAGTAAGAAAAAGCGGGAACAAGTAAGTATTTTCTTATGCAGCATTTTATAAGAGTCTTCAAATCATGTATAAAATTATCAGTGCTTTTTATTTTGAAATTGCATATAGACATTGTCTTTTTCTTATTAGACTGCAAGTGCTCCTGCAACCCCTCTAATAAATAAGCACCGCCCAACTTTTACGAGGTCCAACACCATATCCAAACCATATGTGTCAAACACCCTGCCATCCGATGCACCCAAGAAGAGGCGTGCTCCATTGCCTCCAATGCCATCATCTCAGAGTGCTCCTCAGGACCTTGCACACATCCATGAGAGACCAGCTTCTTGTGTGGTGAAATCTATAAGTGTGGATGAGACTGATAAGGTGGGTAGGTTTGTTTTGTTTTACAGGATGAGACAAGGTTACCTAATTTGTCTTTTTCCACCTAAACTACCAAGATAGTAACAATTATTAATATGTAATAACATGAATAAGTAATTATTACTAAAATTGGTACTGGGAAAAGATTATGTGTAGTTCTATGCAATGAGGAATAAATTGGTATTTTAAGTAATTTTCCTTTTCAAGCAAATAGCTGGTCTATAAATGTCAAGTCTTAATGCATATATCAGGGATGAAAATGCTTATTTTTCAAATGAAATTTTTTTAAACAACAGGTTTTGTGCAACATTCATGGGCTTCTAATTATATGTATCTTCTTGACCTGATTTTGAGATTCTGCAGAGGAAATTCTGGTGTCTAACTAAAATCTATACTTTTCTAAAATGAGCCTTTTAATAGAGTACATTGTGATTACCTATATGTGTTCTTATGTTCAAAGCATTGTTCTAGGTGTACCTTTTCCTTCAAGTTTTATTTTTATTATTACTCCCCTCTTATTATTGGTTCCTTTGAATCCCAAATTTGGGAATCTGTTAGCAAACAGCTTTTCATGCCTAAGCAATCCATATCTTCTTGCTTTATTCATGTGGAAGGTAGATGAATTTTTAGGTAAATGTGATTGAACATAAGATGATGTATTATGTTGCCTGTAATCACACAGAATGATCTGAATGACTTTGAGAGCAATTTTTATTTTGAAGAAGTATTCAAGACACCAAGTGGTTTTCTCATATCTGGCTGAAGGATTTTATTTCCTCCTCAGAAGTTCAGTAAATTCTATGCTCAAGAAATGAACTCTTCCCATGCACCTAATGGCATTTGGGTACTTTCTTAATTAAGAAAAAAACAAAAACAACTTGGTTATAGTTTTTTGTAAACTACCATATGTATCTTTAGAAAGGAGCAATTTGAATAGAAATACGTTTTATTTATTTATTTTTGTTGAGTTTTATTGGTCATGATCAATATTTCATTTTAAAAGAAATGCTTAATGAAGTTGTTACTTGGAAAATCAGCTACTATCTCTTTATTTCTATTAAGACTTGTCTAATTTAATGTTTGTGGTATATAATCTTATAAATCAGGATAATTTTTTTCCTATGATGGAGTCATTTTTCTGACAAAGTTTTCCAGGGGCAGGGTAACAGCTTTTGAGTTGGGTGGAGCTTTGCTGAAGAGGTGATTGTTGAGTTCAGTCTTAAAAACGAGTGTGGGAGTCCATCAGTCAGGTGTCCAGAGACTCAGGACCCTGAAGACCATGACTTGCCTAGGCATGCCCAAATTACAGATTGTACCAGCAAGGAAAGCAAGAACCAAGTCCGGGTCCCAAGACTTCATTTTGTGCTTGTAGCTCCTTTTCATTTCTTCATAGCAAAAAGCATTTTCAGGATTTTTTTTATACTTGTATTTGCCATAAAATTACATCATAAGAGTGTAAATTATTATACTCTCAGTAGTTACCAAAGCATCTTTTACTATATATAGAAATCATCTTAGCCCCTACTCATAAATCTTTATTTTGAATGTTCTCATTCAATGTATTCCAGGGAACTTCCTTTGTACTTGGATCCCCAGGAGGTCTAGGTTGCCTCTTAAAATTCTGGACTGTACTACTAGTGACCTCACTGAAAGCTATTTCTTTTGATTCTCACCCTCTGCTCTATGACCACTTGGTGCCCTGTGTTAAGTAATCTTTTTTTTAGTATGTTGCCTTTGGCAAACTACACATCTTTATACAATTTTCTAATTATTTTTTTCTTTTGATCTGGACATCTGGATAGTTCTTTGATGTATTGTTCAGCAGGACCCAGAATTATTTGTTTTTCCCTAGAGAAGCTGAAGAACCACTTTTTATTTATTCATTACAAAAGTACACGCATGCACACACATGAATTCTTGCTTGCCTAGGCATCTCGGTGCCTTTTCCTTAAATTCCAGGCCATATTTGATGTGAATAATCACCCTTTGGTCCTGATTTTTCTCTCTTCTGGAGCATCTCAGTGTACCTCAGTACCTTGCACAGATTCGGGAGGAGTAAGCTTCGTTGTTATTGTTTTTTTTGCATTGGGGATTGAACCCATGGTGCTTTACCACTGAGCAACATTAAAAGCCCTTTTATTTTTTAATTTTGAGGCAGGGTCTCACTAAATTGTTAAGGCTGACTTTAGACTTGGAATCTTCCTGCCTGAGCCTCCTGAGTTCCTGGGATTACCGGTGTATACCAGGATATCCTGCTAGCAGCCAGCTTCTTGTACTTTAACCCTTTTCTATTTTTTTCTTCTTCTTGCTGTCACTTATTTCACCCATTTTCTAAACTGGAGATACCTGTATTCATGGTTTTAACTATAATCACTCTACTCTTTAAGAGGAGACACATCTGTTCTTTTAAGTTCATGGGCTGATGATTTTCACTATGTGATTTTAATAATGTCCCATGTTCAGGTCCTAAATAAATGAAGTCATATTTAAAACTAGCGTTTTGTGGATGTACTTACAGGTTTAGAGGTGAGAGCATCTTGATTTTAAGTTAGACCTAAATCCAATGGTGAATATTTCAATGATGAGTCCAGAGATGGAGGACACGTAAGGTGAAGACAGAGGCAGAGGTGGTGTCATTGTGTCTCATACAGCTAAGTAGCACCAGCAGCCACCAGAAGCTGGAGGAGGCAAGGGAAGATTCTCTTTTGAGGACTTCTAAGAGATCATGGCCTTGCCAACATCTTGATTTCAGATTTCTGGTCTTACAAACCATGAAAGAATAACTTTGTGTTAATTTAAGCCACTCAATCATGGTAATTTGTCATAGCAGCTCTAGGAAACCAATACATCAGTTTTGTAACTCCAATCCTGGTATTCTTGGTTGCAGCTTGAACTCACTGTTGCTTAGTGACTAATTATACCTGGAAATCAGCATATTTAAAACCAAAGTCATTTTTTTCCTCCCAGACTGAAAAGCAAAAGATCATCTTTGACTATTTTTCCTTATTCTTTCACATCTAATTAGAAACAAATCCGTCATTCAGCCACCCTTCATAATGTCTTCTATTTCCTTTGCCGAAGTCATTCCTAGGGAAATCCAAGCAGAGTAAGATGAGAATCTGCGTTGAACTTGTCCTCAGGATGCTCTGAATGTGGGGTGCTGCCACATTTCTATTTGTTAATTACCACTTCTCTGCTTAGAAACCTCAGTTAGCTGTGATTATCTGGGTCCCAAGTTCCTTTATGGACTGATCATAACTTTTCTTTTAAATATTTATTCCTTGTCATTTTCAGGATGCTTTTAACACTTACCAGAAGATTTGACTTACTTTCTTGTGAAATCCTGCTTCCTCTCCTTTCAGAATGGAATGGCCCTATTGCCGTCTTCTTCATTCCTACTTACCCATCCAGTAGATTGTTTTTTTTTTTTTTTAATCTGCTTAATGAAGAATTTTCTCAAGCACAGAATACTTTTTGCTTTCTCTGAACATGTCTATCTTGTGCCTTTTTATATTTTGTTCTATGTATGTTTAGGTAGTATATTCATATACTACGTAATTCTAAAGATCTAAAGGAGAACACAGTGAAAATCATCCTTTCCTGCTTTTCCCCCAACTAAACTCTTCTGCCCAGAGGCAACCAATATTGACAGTTTCTTGAGTACCTTTCCAGAGATAATGCATGCACATTCAAGTCAATACTCCTGCCACCTATTGTTCTTTTCTTAGGTGGTCATGTGCTACCTGCACCATGTTATTCCTCACTTTTGGTACTGAATGATTTGTTCTGCTATCCTTATCAGTACGTAAAGGGCTTCCCCTGTTTAAAGATTACATAATATTACACTCATGGATATAACAGAATTTACTTACCCTATTCTCTAAAGATCAATATTAGGTCAAAATTATTGTTGTTTAAAGCTCAGAGCTCTGTAAAATCTTCCTGTTTTTCCTCTCCCACCTAGAGGGCAGAAATTAAATTCTCCAGAAAAATCCTATTACATCACAGGTGTTCTAAGAAAATTGGTAGTACAGAGAATTGATAAACATTAATAAGTACAGCTTCCACATACCTAGGTACGTTATATACAATGAGAATTTCTCATATCACAAAATTTTAGTATTTCATTTTTATATCTGGTGAATTTTCTGAAACACTTGGATAATATGTTGCTTAAATTTACTTTTATAGTAATTGGACCACATGATTTTTATTGGTGTTTTCTTAAGCTTTTATAGAAAAGCCAGTATTTTGAGCTTATATTTAAAAACCAAGGATGAACGACTATAACATTATACTGTGTATTACATTGTGCACATAATTATAATTGACCGTTGAATTGATATTGCTTATATACAGATATTTAGAAAATTCAGCAAAGCATATCAATTATTTATTTTACTGATTGTTTACTTTATAATTGAAATCAAAGATTAATTACCTCATTTCATATCAATTTTAACGATTTAGTCTTGAACCTGAAATTTTCTTATTTTTTTACACTAGGGATTAAATCGAAGGGTGCTTAACCACTGAACAACATCCCCAGCCCTTTTTATTTTTTATTTTGAGACAGGATCTGCCTAAGTTGTTTAGGCTCTTGCTAAATTGCTGAGGCTGGTTTTGAACTTGCAATCCTCCTGCCTCAGCCTCCTGAATCACTGGGATTATAGGTGCCACCATGCCTGGCTGAACTTGGAATTTTTACAAGTCACTGTTTTAGATTGAATGTATACAGCATGTTGGGGAAAATGTAACAGGAAGAAAAAAATATATGTCCAAATCTGTTCTTAACTACATGAAGATTTTTGGATACACTACATTCTATGATTTTTATTGTCTATGATGCAAAATCAACCACAAGGGTGCGCTGTTTAACAGAAGTACTGCATTGTAATTTTTTCAATTTTTTTTTTCTTCCAAACTATACTAAAGCAGAAAGAAAATATTGGAAATATTTACATTATATTAGATAACAAATGCTTGCTTTGTATGAGTAAAGTGAAAGAAAATAGATCAAGAGAGATAAATTCAGTAATGCCTGACACTGATGTAAAATTTGCTGTTTTATCCAGTTTGAGCTTTGAGTTCATTTTAGTGTTCTTTTAAAATCACTATATTATGTTTGCCATAGTCAAGGCTTACCAATAAGTTAGTTCATCTGTATCTTGAAAAAAATTGTCAAACACATCTCTTATATTTTTTGGCTGCCCATATTTAATAATTTGCCTAATTCCTCCAAGACATTTCTCAATATTGGCAAATTAAGATATTTGGATTGTGATTTTGGAACTTATACTGAAATTATTCACATAACAGGCTGTTGATTTTCTGAGCTAATTTTGACAACTGTGCAGTCTCCAAAGAGGATTCATAAAAGATTCAAATTAGTAAAATAGTCTATTTTTTCCTGAAATATTTCTGTACCTAAAATTTTCTCTATCTAAAGAATGTGTTTTATAAAATACATATTTCACTGTCAATACTACGGTGTCTTTTTCATGTCCTTAAATTTTTCTGTACTCTTTCTCTCATTATTTCAGATCTCATGTCATTTTCTCTATAAAGGTGAATATATTACCCTCTACAAAAATGTTCATCTGGAAAGAAAAACTTTCCAATTAGAATTTTTCTGGCAGTTTTTAATGTAACTTTTTGAGCATTTTGTGTTTCTAATGATTTAAACTGTCATTTGTGTGACAAGATATAAAATAGTTGGCTCTTATTTATGCGAGCCATATCACATGCATTAGCGTACAAAATGTACACAGTTATGTATAATAAGACTGACATTTGTGAAACAGGAAGTCATAAATGCAATGACTTGACTTAAATTGAAAGTGACTTAGAATTCTGGGACTACAATTAAGTTCAGAAATCTAGTTTCTGCACCATATGTGCTTTCTATGAAGAACACATTTAATAAATTAGTGATAATAATCATTAATAAGTCTTACTGATAAATTAGCTTCTATACCTTTATTACATTAGAAGAAGAGGTAAAAGAGTTGAAGTTGTGTGTAATCTCGACTCAAAATTCACAGAATGTTTTGGAGAATTTTTCATTTGGCATATTTGGCGGGCCTTTGCTGCTTAGACCTATGTGTATACATCAGCAACCAGCTTTTCCACTGACCAGTAATATGGTATGTCATTTTCTTAGAATATTGAGTTGTGGCTGAAAACACAGTAGTAATAATTTCTATTGGGCCTTTCATTGGTCTCATTTTGCATTCTGCTACAAACACTTGACGATTGAGCAATTGAGACTTTTTGCCATCTACTATTATGCAAGTGACATTTAATACCTAGAGTATTCATTTTTAATAAGTGACTTAAATTTTTAAAAATGTGCTGTATTTTAAAAAATACACATACACTGTGATTCTGCAATTCCCTTGTTAGGAATCTATTCTACCAAAATTAAGCCAGCAGTGGGTAAAAACTTGTATACAAAGACATTGCTATAGCCTTGTTTGTTGTACCAAAAGATTAGAAACAACATAATTATATAAATAGCTGAATAGCTGAATAAATTATTGTATACACAAAAAATGTGCTGTAATATTTTACCCACTTTTATCTTTTTCTTATATATCAATGGCTTGCAAGCAGAGGATGCATCTGCTTGTATGAGTAGGTATATATTTGTTTTTATTTTACTTAATTCATTTTAATCCTAGTTCTTTTCCACAGAGTAATCAAGTAATCTACTCTGTATGTAGAGTTTGTATTTGTAATCTTTAAGAAATACCATTTTTTTTATCCAGGTCATCATGTAACATTTTATTTTCCCCTCCACTCTCCTCTTATCATATAGAAAGTGGACCACACACATCATTCTACTATTGCCTAGGAACAGTGGTTACCATGGCATTTGCAGTTTGATACATGGAATACAGTTGTCTGTACTTCCAAAAATATGACTGGTTTCAGTAGAGAAATGTACGGGCACAATATATTTAATTTTTCCCAGACATAAAGCATATTTTGTCATCAGAGTTTTCACGAGGTTCATTTCAGGGGTCCCAATAATGAAAGCAGTGGTGAATGTTCATATATTGATTATTAATATTCCAGATCAAGTTCGAAGAATATTACTCATTTAATCTCCACAATAGCCCCCTGTGTCACTACTTTTTATGTTTCTGCCACTTTTACTTCTGATCTAAAGGTAAAAAACTATGCTCATTATAAAGTTAAACTTTAAAGAAAAATATTCAAAGAACACTAGGTTGTGGGATTGATGTGGATTTGTCTTCCTTAACTATTAATATGCAAAAGTTGTACCTGTCTAAAATTACACAAGATATTTATAAAACAATATTGAAATTCATCAGTGTTAGGAGACTGACTTTCTTTCTTTACCAGTCCTCTTGGTATGAAGTTTGCTTAGCCTCTCTGCCATGTTATATTTTGTGCCTCATGGAGAGACTTGCCTTCTACTGGTAACTACTTTATGTTAAGAAGCCAGGGCAGAGAGAAGCAGGCATCTTTCCTTGGAACCATGATGGTAAGCTTATGGAGGTGGGATACTGTCTCAGATGAAGCTAGTGATACATCCTTGGTGCCTTTTCTGGAATGAACTGAATTGGCTCCAGTTTGTTTACCTACAGGTGTTTCACATTCCCCTACCTACCCGGTCCCTAGAAATACTTTTGTTCCTATGAAACAGAGGACTGTTATCCTATCTTTAAGCTTGATATGGGCTCTGCTCTCTCCTGGTCCATCCTGTCTTTTCCCTCCAAGATGTAGTACTGAGAGAGACCCTCATCTTTGGGCTTTAGCAAAATGTTATAAGCAAAGGATTGCCAATAACAAGACTTGGTTATATGCTATCTCAGAAAATTATAGGGCCAATTAAACAAAAGTACACATTGCCTCAAGAAGAGAAGTATAAAAATGTTTCCAGGGCATAACACTGGTTGTAAAATTTGTAGTTTTTTTCTGCTTTGCATAGAGAAAGACTGGAAAAGAAGTATATTGTGGCAGAACAGGACTTGGCATGGGTTTTGAGATAATCTCCTATTTTATTATTAGGTCTGCTATGTTTTTCTTTGTCCTTGTCATTTTGTCATTTTTTTCCCCATCATCTTCATTGAACTTCTCTATGGCTTGGTTTTCTTCTCTGTAGAATAAGGTTTCATAACTATGTTCATTGACATGTCTTCCAGCTCTAGTATTATAAAATTATTTCATCCTTTTCTTTTAAAATTGGATGAATGGGCTTTGTTGTATGAAGCTTTGGTCAGTGGTAATCAGATGGTGATGCCCACTTCAACTCTGAGGATTTCTGAAACCTAAAGTACAGTAGCAACATAAGACATTGACTAATGGACGTCTTTCTCCCTGGACTCCTGATTGTAACATAGTAATCAACAGGAGCACATGGGTACCACTAAAAAGTGCACAAAGCCTTAAAATTTGATGACATTGTGTTCAAATGAACTTGCAAACTAGAAAATGCAAATGTTTTCCTTGAGAGATAATGGTTTTGGGGGGCAGTGTGCTGGAGATTAAACCCAGGGACACTTAGTCACTGAACCATATCCCCGGTCCTTTTTATTTTTTATTTTGAGACAGTCTCACTAAGTTACTTAGGGCCTTGTTAAGTTGCTGAGGCTGGCCGTGAACTTGCGGTCCACCTGCCTCAGCATCTCAATCGCTGGGATTACAGGTGTGTGCCACCATGCCCATCTTGACTAATAATGGATTTTAAATAGACAGCTTTGATAGAAATTTAGTGGCAAGCTCAGCCACTTGGAATCCTCTGAAGGAGATTATGAGTAGTTAATAACCAAAAGGCACACATTTTTGGTGGTAATATTTAGAAAATCTATAAATGAATCCAGCTCTAATCTCTTTGTTTTCTGTCGTGATACTTATTTCAGCAGGTTGATAGGAGCAGCATTAAGATTGGTGGAAGAAATGACAGCTAACGTAGTATGGATTTAAGAGCTCCTTGCCCTGATACTACTGTCCTGTTTCTCCTTCCCTAATCACAGTTGTCTGGTCCCTGACATGCCAACTCCCATTTCCCATACCCCTTCACTTTGATGTGGTAGATTTTTCTTAATCTAAGTTGATCTGGACAAGCATGGACTTTCAGCACTATCAATAAAGAATCTTAACACAGGTCTGTGTAGAGAATAAGAAAATCAACTATGTGGGCCCTAGATTGTAAGGAGTAGGGACAACATACCAGCCAAAGAAGAAATGAGAACACAGGGAGATAGAGGACCTTAGGAGTAAACTTCCCCCGTCCTACCAAAAGATAGTATTTTATTTTTAAAAAGTCATGATAACAAAAACCTGACATGTATGCTTTCATGTAATAGAAACCAAAAATCTTGTGCACACATGCATGTATGTCTACATGTGTAAGAGAAAAGTGTGAAAGGGTATAGACACCAAAATTTCTATAAGGCGCTGTAAGCTTGTCTCTTTTAAATGATAACTAGCTTTCACAGCAATAAATTCATCAAGTTCCTTAATTATGTGTTCAACTAATAATGTTTTTATAGCTTCAGATCTGATAAATTAAATACACAATTTTATCTTAATTGCTATAAAAAACTTCTATGAGATGATCTGTATTTTGGGGAATGACAGTGATTTTTCTTTTTTTCTCAGTTTATACATTGCTTGCACCTTATGTATATACTGACTTTATGATTGAATCAATAATAAAATTGCTTTCATTATTTAAACTTATCTTCACAGTTTGCCTATTTTGTAAATGCGATACCTCATGCTTCTATACTATATATAGTATAATTATCTCTAAAATAATGGCATTTAAGAAAATTGACATTCTTAGCTAAAAAGATTAGCTTAGCTATAAAATTATTTTAGAATTCTTCCCTTAAGAGGTTTTAAAAGAGTTAAAACTTTGCTCTCAGTTATATGAAAAGTTCAATTAATCCATACCATCCATAGTAAATTTGGGTACACCTAATGTCAATTATAAGATATTCCATACTATCTCATAGTATTTACTTGGACTATTTAAGTTGGAGAAGAATAATGTTAATCTGTCCCTTTAAAGAAAAAAAAATATATATATATATCTCATTTATGATACTTTTACAGGATTTCTTATGTTCTATTAATCCTCCTCCTCATGTGAAAATAATATCGTAAACAGCTGATGAAAAAACTCCTACTGGAAACACATCATTAAAATTGTGCTACTGTTTATATCCCTTAATTCAATTTTTTTGCGTGTGTTCTTTAACTCTTATCCAGAATGCATTGATTCCAATGACCCACATCTTATAATTCACCTAATGATTAATCAGTGACTTAATAACTAGAGCAAAACTAGTCCTCAGTCCTCAATTTTTTGAACAATACTTAATTCTCTTTTCAGCTTTATTTAGTTTCATTTTGAACCAGTTAATTTTGATCTGAGAATTCTGGGGGATTAATTATCTGGCCTGATTTTCAACCTGACCTTGCCCCTTTTGCTAGAATGTTGTTTTCCCTGAAGTGTTTCCCTTTCACAGAGCACAAAGTTTGGTGATGTGTGTTGCTGTTACAGGTGCATTGGCCACTAATGGCAGACGGACTTATCAGTAGCTTTAACTAAAGTAAATAATTGAGTATTTCTAATGATTAACCATAGCAGTTTCTCCTAGTAACTGTTTTCTCATATTGCAAACCCTTTAGACTTACTTTAATCTCAACCACTTTTAAAATATATATGTAATTTGACCAAAGAAAATATATCCTGGTTGTAAAATTAGGCATTGATAAATAATTCTTTATATTTAATTCTTCATGTAAACTTTGCTTGTTAGATTGTTCAAATTTATATACTCTGATTCACATTCATGTACTCATCACCAGAATTTAACAAACTAATGTTAAATATTTAACTTTTATTAAAGTCCTTCATGGTATGATGAAATAACTTGAGGTGATTAAAGGTGGAGAATATTAGACACAGTGAATTTGGCTTATGTCCCAGAGCACAGTTTCCTGCACATTGAGCACTGTTGGGTTTTAAGGTTGATCATAACTGATCTCACTGTCACCAAAGAGAAAGGCAGTCTTAAATACCTCCTTTTATTTACATCCATACTTTTCACTTTAACCTTAGTCACTATGATGTCCTTATTTTGTTTACAGAATACATTCACATGCTTTAAAATAGACAGCTGTCACAATATCAGCTGGATATGGCACATGTACTGTGTGGTAGCCACTGTTCTATATATGCTGTGTCATTTAAGGATCACAGCACTTTTTGACATAGGTATGGTTACTTTTCATAGATGAGGCTCAAGGTCACAGAGACAATAAATGGCATGTTTCCTGGTTCTGCTCCTAGTGTCGACCCCATAGCCTATTTTTTTGGTCACCATGGGCTATCTTACAACTTGAGAACCTTCTGTGAACCTTTCTGATTAGACAGATTCATATCCAGAATACTGGGTGTTTTAACTCTGATCAGTGCTAAAGTAGAGTTCCTGGGAGACTGCTAGGAGCACATCCTGAAGGACACAGGAGAACACATTCTGAATGGAAACTTGTGTATTACTTAGATAACTGTGGTAGTAAGTCTGCTTTCTAGCGTTAAATATTTCTGTTTGGAGTCTCTCCAATCTTGTGTATTAGATATGTATATGTACATATATCCCAAGTACACACCAGCTTTATTGGCTAAAGTCTAACCAAGAAATACTTGAGTCTTGTAATATAAATGCTCCATCTTTTCTTGTAGATTTTCACCCAAGAGAAGGATGTGTTCAGTAGATAAAGAACATCTTTTCCTCAGAGCCCAAGTCCTCTTCCATGTTGTATTAGTAATGATACTTTAGTCAACACAAAAAAGTTTCAAGTTTGACTTTTATTAACTTTCTTGGCTGCATCTCAACTGACTGAAGTTCTTTTCTGAAAGTCTCTTTTTATAAAAACAACTACTCTCTTCTGTGTCTTATAGGAAAACCAAAAATATAAAGGTATTTCCTTAAATGCTAACACTAGTATTACATCTCAAAACACAACTTACACTCCTGTTAATCTTGTGTTGATTATCTAAACTCACAGTTCTTATTCAGAACTCCTGCTTTTGGATCATCTTACACCAATTGTCATATTTACATTTTGTCCTTTTATTTGGGAAGTTTTCACCATTAATCACAGCATGGAATCTAGGTATGACAGATACAGATTCTACCTCATATCACTTAGTAAGAGTCATGTCTCTCCTAATGTCCTTGTTCTGTGTGTCTTTGATTCAAATTGTAGTTCTAGAAATGTACACCCATTTACACCTGTGTTTTGGAGAATAAGATTATACCACATATGCTTCCCAAGATATCCATGGCTTTGCATTCCCTCAACTGTCTTCATAAATGCTGTTGGTATATTTTGACAAATTTTAAATTCCTTATTGAAATGTACATATCCTGTTCAAAAATGCTAACTTATCTTAGGATCTCCAGACTGATAAGTATATGAATACGTGGATATTCTGTCTTTGAGTTATGGATAGGTTCACATAAATTTTTTAGTATAAAAATTCCTCCCTTTTTAAATTTCTATGCTGTCTGCTCTACAGTATTATGAAAGCTCTTAACTCTTACACACTATTGTCTATGAAGTTCTCATCATGACTGCTTTTAACATATAATAGGTGAGATCCATAAGTGACAGTGATTGAGAATATAACCCAAAGGTGGAGATATTTATATTATATACCTCATGAAAGCAATCAGTCAAAACATGAGAAAAATGGAACTAAGAGGAAAATCAAATGTTGCCTTTACTTCATGCACTCAGTGTTCTTACTGCATTCTTACTGATAAGCCAGGTCTGCAATAGGAGTGGTGCTTGAGTAGGGCTACTTTAACAAGAAATAATATCTTTTGATTTTTAGATAAATATTTTTCAAATATTCTTTTCACATTTTAACTATCTCCTTGATGTTCTCTGAATTTAATTTTATGAGATATCAAGTGAAAATTTCAAAACAATATTTACTAATTCCTCACTACATTTCCTTATCAGCTACTTATTGCTGAGGCTCCTTCTCTTGAATTATTTCAAAGGTCCATTAAGGATCCACCCCCACGGCTTCCCCAGGTGGGGTGATCACAATAGTTAATCAGAATTGACTTTAGCGACTCAGAGTGAAAATCTGAGTTTGGGTAGCAGGTTTTCTTTTCTGGCTGGATTATGAGAAGTCTAAGAGTTCTGAAGGAAGGACCAGAGTAATATGGTGGCAAGGGGTTGGGGTGTGGCTAGCTGTAGCTAAATACCAACAGATATGGGAGAAGTTTAATATTTTTCACCTTTCTTAAGAGAAATGGTTAGTGAGGGGTTTGTGTAGTACAGCATCTGCTATGTAGGCCTAACTGTGCTTCTATCCCTGAGCAATCCATCTTCAGTATCTCACACAGTTGGCAGTGATGATGGCTAAATCAAATTTTTTTCCTTTGGGGACAGGCTTTTTTTAATCTGGCAGAAGTATTAGAAAGTTATGAAATGGTAAATTTGTCATTTTTCTTGGTGTGTAGCAAAGCACAAAGAAAAATTTTTATGTATTAGATTATGTTGCTTGGATGTACTTACATGGTTCTGTAAGATTGGAATGACTCAACTTTACACAAATATCTAGTCCAAGTTTATCAAGGCCTCTTATTTACCCATGAAGAAGGAAATAGAGAATTCATTTCCCTTTCACTTAACAAATATTGAGAAACTTCTGTGAGCCAGACAATTGTTCTAGAATTACAGCAATGAGCAAAATAGGAAAACAAGTTCCTGCCCTTACAACCAATTCCAGTGGAAACAAATAATAAACCAGTAAATAAGTCAACTGCATAGTATATTTGAAAGTTGTTAAGTGCTGATTGTAAAAAAAAACTAAAGCCTGGAAATAGAATAGGAACTTTCGAGAGTCAGGGAGGAAGTCAGTGAAAGGTGATGTGAGAAATAACTAGAAGGAAATGAGGGGGAGGGAGACATTGAGCTATCAGAAGGAACATTCTAGGTTCAGGAACAGTCATGGCAGCACCCCAAGGTGGAAACTCTCCTGGCACACTTGAGAGGCAGCAAGAAGGCCAGTGTGGCTGGGTGAGCAGCTCTATCTTTGCAGGTGTTCAGAGACATCTAGGGTCCAGGACATCAATTATAAGGACTTTGATTTTCTGTGCCAGTTGGGAAAATACTAGCAGGTTTTGAATAAAACAGCCTAAAGTGATTTGCATTATAGAAGTAGAGCCCTGTTAGAAAGGTGTTGATGATTGGCTATGTGGTAGAAGTCAAGCTGATGTTGGATGTCTTTTAAGTGAAAAGCAAATGGGGCAGACTTGTTCTGAATGGTCAGAGGAGATGACAACAGACAGAAGGACGACTTCCTCTTTGCAGAGATAGTAAAGACCATGAGAAGTACAGGGTTTTGGGGTGGGGAGAGGAAAAGTAGTGATTGCCAAGATCTCAGTTTTAGACATGCTAACTTGAGTGGCCTTGAAGTAGAGACCAAAACAGGTCCAAATGGAGATATGAGTTTAAAATCTTCAGCTTCTATATAAAACTTAAAAGCAATAAACCATTGAGAGTGAGTATAGACACTAACTACAACATATCCAAGGCCTGAGCCCCAGGTGACACCATTGTTGGTCAGGAGATGAAAAGTAATGAATGAAGAAAGCAGAGTAGTCAGAATGTGGTGCTATTGAGAGTGAGGAATGGGATGTCGTGGGTAAGAAAAACCATTACAGAAGGGAGGTCACGTGTGTTTATTGCAGCTCACAGGTCCAATAAATGTGTTCTGAGAAATGACCTCTGATTTATTTGTGGTCAAGGTCACTGGTGACTTTGGTAGGAGAAGTGTTAATGGGTCAAGGGTTGGTAAAAGTTTAGTTGGAAAAACTCAAATGGGAAAAGAGAAATTGCAGACATGAACTAAGAACAACTCTCTTAAGTTTTGTTGTAAACGAAAGAGCAAAGATGGCGTGGCAGTTGGCCAGGAGGCATCAATCTGCCTGAGGAGGCAGGATAGTCTTAGGGTCTGCTGACAGTCACCTGCCAGGAATGTGAGCAGTAGCTGTTTGAGGTCTGTGACCTCAAAGGACCTTGCCTCAGGTAAATATAAATTTTTGAAACATTTTCCACTGATACACTGGTGCTGAAAAGAGAGAGATTAGCCAAGACAGCTATCAGTATACAAATAGTCTTCCCTTTTTTATCCTTTATATTCAATAATTTCTCTGATTCTTCTTTGAAAGTTAGTTTTAACTGTATTTCTCAAATGCCTTCTACTTTGTAGTGGTTTTTTTTTTTTTTTTTTTTTTTTGCCATTAGTCCCCTGTCCTAGCCTAAGTTAGTTGAGGAGGGCCATTATTTTATTTTTCCTTACCTATCTATCCCATTACTTTCTGCACAGATGTTCCATAAATGTTTTTTGAATGAATTACTATTGTGTGCCATTTTGGTAGGTGACGGAATTGTTAAAGTTCTGTGTCTTTCTAATTTTTGCATTTAATTTCTAAATAGAGGATTATGTTTGGTGGTTTTGTTTTCTACAGAGCCCCTCTGAAGCAGGCATAGTGAGAACAGGCTCACTGCAGCTCAGTAGCACATCCATCGGGAATTCATCTTTGAGAAGAACAAAGAGAAAAGCACCTTCCCCACCCTCCAAAACAATCCAGCATCCAAGTGATGGAAATAGTCAAGTGACTGGTAATGTTACTTTTCCCGTTAACATTAGTATTACATTTTGTCTAGTACAAACAGAAATGATAAATATTTATATCTTTTATTAAATAATGACATTTAGGATTTATACATTATCCCTGATTATTCTCACTTAGCTGCTTTTTAGAAATCTGCAACATAAAATAAAATGACAAAATCATATAGCTTCATTATCCTAAAATGAGCAGGTTATTTATTTAGAAAACACTGCCCCTTCAGGATTGACTTATATGGTAATGGGAATCTGAATGGAATTTAGTCATTTCACAGTTGGGTGGTAAAATGACTTTTAGCAAGGTTAGGGCTCAATTCTTTCTGGATTGTATAAAAAAACCGCTATGTGAAGCTGTTAAGGTGTTTTGTGTGTGAGGCTTGCTTATAAGTTGTGTTGTTTCTTTCAGCCCTGCAGTTGGTAGATGGGGTTCCTCCAGACAGTGCTTTGGAAACAAGCTCCCCTGAGGGGCCTTCCAGCCCAGGTATGACACCTTTACTCCACTCTGTGTCAGTACTGAAAAAGAATTTCCATGACAATTGAGGAATGGATTTAATTAGAATGCTCTGTATGAACGAGATCAGATTCTTTGACCTCATTTCCCAAATTTATTTCATGAAATGAATTCTCCTTCCCTTACTCCCCCCAGGAGTAGAGATTAGAGTCTGAAACTGGTATAAGATCAACATTTCAGTTCTGGAATTATACCTAGAGGACTTTCCCTGTTTGGTCCCTTGTTTTTTCTTATGCAATGTCAGGTGGACATTTGCTAACCTCCTTCCCAAGAGAACTGATACATCATAGTTAGAAATGTTTGGTCTGTTTTAGGGGGAAAAAACTTATATTAAAGTGTAAGCATAGTTTCTTTAGGCAGTGCTTATAGGTATGAATTCAACATACAAGGTATCCTACTGTGATGGTAAAAATCTGCTACCTTGAAAATTCT
This sequence comes from Glaucomys volans, assembly GCA_020662805.1. Taxonomy (NCBI): domain Eukaryota; kingdom Metazoa; phylum Chordata; class Mammalia; order Rodentia; family Sciuridae; genus Glaucomys; species Glaucomys volans. The sequence continues at coordinate 379,230 of JAJEJO010004191.1, forward strand.
ATTTTATAACTTACATTGTCAATTCTTCTCAAATAAGTAAAATTCCAGCAAAAATAAAATGATCTAAACTAATATGTTCAATAATAGCTACTTAGTGGCTCTTATGAAAAGGTGTACAATAAAATTTCTCATCCTTTGTTAGACATAAATGAATATGATAGATTAGAAATGTAATACAGAAACAGAATATTATATGATAGTACACTAGCATGAGGATAATTCAGTAAGTATAAAAAAACAATAGGACTGTCTAATTTTTATTATTTATTTTCATAAATCGGAAAAGTCCAGGAGCACCTAAATTTTAATCTGAATCTTTAATCTTTATGATATTTAGGAATTTGGAAATTAACATACATAGGAATTCTTCTGTGTTTGTGATTTAAAATATTATTATTATATAACTAATGATGATTTTTCTCAGAATAATATCAATGATACCTTCTTATTCCACAAAGGAAATGTATATTGAGTAACATTAACAACTTAAATGTTTGGTGAAAGTAGATATTCAAACTCTGCTTGGTATCTGTTTCTCTCCCTTTGTTCCCTTTTATCTCTTCATGTTTAATGCATGGATGATTATGAGCTCAGAAATCTGATTTCTTTCAAAATGCTTCCTGGTCTCTGCTTGCCTTCACTTTGTTGTCTAAGTGCCATTTCTACAGACTCTGCTTCTTCAGCAGAAGCCTACCTGGGCCCTGGGCTCCTCAGTCATGAACAGAGCACTGCTCCCAAACTGACAGATGAAGCTTCTCTCTCTGAGGGCTGTGGAACGCCTGAGGCAGCCGTAGCATCATTGACATGTAGGTGTCAGGCCTTTCTTGATTGTGGCTTTGTTTTATGCAGGTTAAGACGTCATCTAGTATAGACTTGATTACTTGTGAAACCCTTTTGTAAGAATGTTTCATAAAGACATAGGTATTTCTTCTTACTTGAAATTTTATCCATGTTTGGAGTTTATAATAGTAAACTATATAAATGAATATGACCCAATGTAAGATTAATAAAATGAGGAATTCTGAAGAGTTTTACCTTTTCTTCTATTTGAATTTCTACATTTTTTGAGGGAAATTTAAACTTTACTATTTTCTTTTTATTTATTTTTTTATTTTTACAGACTGCATTTTGATTCATTTCTATGGTTGTATACAATGTAGATTCATATCATTCGCGTAATCACACATGTATATAGGGTAATGATATCTGTCTCAGTCCACTCTTTCCTTCCCCCGCCACCTCCCCACCTCGTTTCCCTCTACACATTCCAAAGTTCCTCCATCCTTCTCTAACCCTGTCACCCCACCCTCGCACTGTTATGTATCATTACCCACCTATCAGACAAAACATTCAGCCTTTGGATTTTTGAGATTGGCTTATATCACTTAGCATGATATTCTCCAGCTCCATTCATTTACCTTCAAATGCCATAATTTAATTCTTCTTTATAGCTGAATAATATTGCATTGTGTATATATACCACAGTTTCTTTGTCCATTCATCGATTGAAGGGTTAGACTTTACTATTTTCAATGAATTAGCTTTATATAATATGGCTTTGATTCAGAATTGCCAAAAATGAGAAGGAATCCAAATGTCCCCGTTCTGAAGAATGGGCAAATTGAAGTTCATCCATGTATTAGAATACAGTACTTCTATCTAGCCATAAAAAGGAACGAACAATGAATCCATACAATATGGCTGAATCTAAAACATATTATGTTAAATCAGGAAGCCAGATTCTAATTCCTAGATGTTATATTCTTATTCATGTGACATTTTTGCAAAGGCAAAACTAGAGGTGTAATGGTTGCCAAAGATCAAGAAATGTGAAGAAGGTTAGGTAACTAATACAATTTTTCTGTCTTGACTATGGTGGTAATTATAGTTACACAAGTATGTATGTCCATCAAAATCCAAAGAACTGTGTGGATTTTACTGAATGGAGATTATTTTCCATAGATGAAAGAAAAACAATTCTGGTAGCATCTACAATGCATTGACACAGTGTGTGTTTTTTGAATGAATGAATGACATTAAAAAGTAGTGTATTTGAATAGGATTAATTTAACACAATTATATTTTTTGCAAAGGAATAGTATGTATCAGGCAATTTGGCCATTTTGATAATCCCCAGGGAAAATATATATCTTAAAATTCCTAGTTAAATTTTAAACTTCAATAACTTCACAAGTAAAATGCTACAGACTTCCAAAAATGTCTTTTGAAAGTTTAGCTACATTTCTTTTCCATATATTAAATATTTTGAATTTTACATAATTAGAAAATTTTTCACTCAATATTTGCTGTCTTAAAAGGCACTGAAAAATTAAGATAAAACATTAAAATTATGTAAAGTGCATGTAAAAGGAATTTCAATAATTATGCTTTCAAATGATTTTTTAAATAATTTAAATAATTTTTCATATTTATACTTCAGAAGTCTTAAAAGTACTTTAAGATTTAGAATACCATGTTCTTTGAAAGTGAATATGCTGCCTTTAGAACTTATAAACCTGAAAGAAAATAGTTATGATAGAATACTTGGGAAACTTATTCATTGTTTACAGCCCTTTCCCCATTTCTTTTTTACTTTAGTGCTAGAATTTGGCACATACAAAAAAAACTTATTGTTTGTTTGTTTGTTTGTTTTTTTAAGTGTGCAAATACCTGTGCTAATCAAACAGACTGAAAATTCTCTTGGGTGATTAGAAATTCTTAATAGAATATTATTCTAAATGAAATAGGTCAGACTCAGATATTCCGACAAGGAGGAAGGTGATGGAAAGGGAGGGAGTAGTAGTGGACAAAATTTACCAAAGTATGCTGTGTCCACGTAAGAACATATTATAATAAATCCTGCCTTTATATATAATTACAATGTAGTAATTAAAATAATAGTAACAGAAGGGATATCAGTAGAGAACTCAATCAGGGAGAGGAAGGAGAGAAGGGAAAGGGCAGGTAGTGGGGAATGAGATTGATCAAATTATGTGCATAATGTGTAGGCACATGACATGATGAATTCCACCATTATGAATAATTATAATGCACCAGCAAAAAATAATTATTGCCTTTTCTAAGACTTTTAATAATAGGAATGCTTTTCAAGTGGATAAAAATATATATGTAATCAAGCCTGTGTGATTGTAACCACCGAGTCATCCCAGAAAAGTTTGAAAAGATTTTGAAACATTTTACTCTTGCTTTATACCTTAACTGAGACCTGTTTCTCAGTGAGGACCTCTTGAAGAAAAGTTGTGCATCTGAAATACTTATGACAGGCTTGAGAAAAATAGGTAATATGCTAAATGATACATCAGTTAATATAATTTCCAAAAGAGCTTAATACTTACTGAGCAGTCCTGTATAAAACACATCTACATCTAAACCATCATGGGCTTTTAAGCTTCAAATATCTTAAAATTTTTATTAAATTTTATTAATGTGCTGATCATTATAATCCAACACTGTATCATTTTTCCCTCCTTTTGAAGTGAAATTAAACTTCACTCATGTGTTTAATTTTCTTTAAGCAAAATTCCAGGTGCTCAGTGTTTGGTTTAAATTTACTTTCACAGCTAATCTTGACCATTAACTATGGACATTAACTGCTAAGGATGTCTCCAATTTTATCATAGTACCACTGGTTGTCAATACGAAGAAGTAATGATAAAACACATTTTTATACAATAAAATGTTAGCCAAAAGTGTTGAAAATAATAACTACACACATATGATATTTAAGATGTAAGTGGAACAAAAGCTAGGTGGAAACAATGGATATAGTATGCTTCCATTTATTTTAAACCAACAGAAAAGGAAATGCAAGAATGGTTATCTGCTTATGTGTGCATGTTATACTTTCTGAATAAAAGTGTTGGAGGAAGTTGCCTCTAAGAATCAAACTGGGTGGTAGTCCTTAATACTTGTTTCCTGGATTATAAGCATATTAAGCATTTAGAACAGTGCCTCTTAATCCTGAGTGCACAGTAGAATCACCTGAGAAACCTTGAATGCCACCCCTTTGAGATTCTGATGTAGTAGCTGTGGAGTAGGGTATGAGTTTTGGTATTTTCAAAAGAGGCTCAGATAATTCTCCAGTATAGTCATTGCTGATAGCTACTGAGTCAAACTGTGCAAAAATCTCGTTTGTTTAATTTGCATTTAAAATTCACTTGAATTTAAGTTACATTGAGTTATAGTATGCATATAAAATCATTTAATTAAAAATACTCAAATATAAACATGAAGTTTGATACTAAATGACCTATGAATAAAACCTAGAGTGAGAACAAATTGTTTTTAGGATTACGTGAGTGTGAGATAACCTGTTTATATATTACCATGATTATTCACCAAGAGAAACATTTAATTTTGAACCTGATTTTAAGACTGAGGCTAATTATTAAATAGTCCTTCCTTGCTAGGATTATGTAGGGTAAATGAAGCAAATTAATATTCAGGATTATGTCTGCATTTCGTTATAGCTGGAGTAAGCTCTGATTATAGCCTGGAAGAAATAGAAGAAAAGGAAGAACTGAGTGAAGGGCCTAAAGATGAGGTGGAAAATATTTCTCTGAAGTCACCAGACATTCCTTTTGTGTCTACTGATATAACAAATACACTGAAAAATGATTCTGACTCAGCCCTTGGCATCAATAGCAGAGAGGCCTCACAAAACTCCAAGGAAGAAAACCAAGAAACTAGAAACACAGATGGATCGTAAGTAGTCAGTGTGCCAGAGTGTTGGTGGCAGTTTGTTTAGTTAGTACTATTCTTCTAAAATGTAGATCTGATATTTTAAATACAAATATAGCCAGTCCTTTTGTTTAAACTCTACCACTCCCACCATCATCATAAAAATTGATTAGTAGAATATCTATTTGCATGTAATTGTGTTCAAAAGCATATCAAATTCACTAGTTCAATATCCCTGTGCCATATAAGCCATAACATAATTTGCATGACTCAAAAATTAAAGTTAGTATGTATTTTGCCCATTACTTATTTGACTTTAAAGAAACATTTAATTTTTAATTTTCACCAAGTGCTCATAAAGGATTTTAACTGACTGGTATATGCAAACAATTCTCTGTATTAGAGTATAAAGTTAAATCCCAGTATTATTTTTACAGCAAACTTTATGATGCAGAGAATGCACTTTCCATTTCATCCTAGGTATCTAAAGCTATAGTGAGTTCACATGTTTGAGATGCAACACCATGAATAAAGATGAAATCAACCAAGCAAAATAAATCATCTTCATCAGAGGTTAACCATAATTTGCATGGGATTGTCTCCAAATTAAACTATTCTGTCACCAGAAAAAATCAGTGAGGTCAATCCAAGTACTGATTTATGTAATTGACTTTGCCAGATGCAAGACTAAAATGTTTCATTAAATTTCCTTTTTCTTTAAAAGACAACTAGTAATAACAAAATAAAGACACTATTTTGGAAATGTGTCCTTTTCCCAAGTTTCTTACATCTTTCTTTGTAATAGAACCACTATATGAAAACTGATGTTTCACATAAACATTTCCTCTCTTATAATTTCTTTGCTTTTAGATTTCCAGTATTTGGCAGAAAAAGATGATTATTTCAGTCCATCTGTCTTTGAAAATTATTGCCTGTTTTCTCATTGTGTGAATTTGAATAGAATGTACATATACAATATCATATCTTCCAGAGGTTCACACAGTACTGTGTATGATACTAGCAATGAAGATACGATAACCGGCAGTGTAAGAAATTTGAAGTCCAAGTTGGGCCCAAGCGAGGAGAATGGTGAGTTATATAAACACTGACAGCCAACACTTTGGTAGACAATGATGTGCCAAGGACTATCATTAACACTTATCAATTCATTTATTTTATATATTGACTCATTTAATACTTACCTCATTTACAGGCTATTATGGGTACTATTATTTTTGGTCCCAGTTTACTGATGATTGAACCACAAAGATATTAATTCCCACAACTAATAAGTGAAGGACCTAGGAGTTTAACTCAGGCAGTATTACTTCAAAGCGTGCCCTTAGCTGTCCAGCACATTACCTTTGATGTTGTTGTTAAGTCTTAGTAATTGTCTAACTTCAACCTTAGATCTTAAAAGCAATGTCTTCAGTGCATCTATTTCTGCTCTGTTTTTCTTTTTTCCTCCTAATTCTGTAGCACAGCCTACTTTACTTCATACTCAAGTTGTTATTCTTTGTAGAAACTTGTCAGCCTGATTTTCAAGTCTCAAACCATCTAATTATGTAACCTTATTTACACTATTTCCCAATTCTCATCCCCACATTAAGGCAGTTTCTTCTTTCACCCATGATGTTGTTCCCTCAGTTCTATCATTTAGCCTATGCTCATGCTGTGTTTGCATAGAAAACAATTTTCCATCTACTTCATTCCATCCCTATCTGAATCCTACCACTTTGTGAATTTTGTTATGTGGTTACTAGGAGCTGTGCAGTTCTGTATTCCTGATTCCTCAATTGAATTGGATCATCTTGAATCAGAAAAATTAATCTTTACTTTGCATAAAATCCTCATAGCATCTAACAGAATACTGAGACATTCTCAAAATATATAGTTAGAATTGAATTTCAGAAAAACGATACACAGTAGAAAATTCAAGGAATGCACAATGATATATTTTAAGGGAATAAGAAGAAAGTGATTTATGAATGTTCATAATCCAATCCATGTTAACATACAGAACTCAGTTAATATTCATAAAAAATGTAAGGCTATAATATTCATATTTGTATAATAAGTCAAAAGCCCCAATGGTATCTCTATATCTATCTCAGTTTCATTTGTGTGGTATGTACAGGTTAACTTGAATGTGTATGCTGCTGATTGACTTGTCTTCAAATGTTCAGTCCCATTCTGAGACACATTGGGAAGGTCTCAAAGTGAATCATTTCCCATTCTTTATAAGTTGTTTTTCCCTGCATATACTGTGATGGCAGTAGCATTCCTATTGAGAAATCATGATTTAAAAGCTACTTCTTTCTTTGAAAATAATATATTAAATCATTTTTGCTAAGGTTTTGACATCAAGTTAGTGCTAGGGTCACAAGTACATTTACGTAATATTTATTTTGATTTGCACACACTTTGCAGTGACCTTTGTCAACTTTAGGTAATTTTAAAAATAAATAATTTGTTATCCCTAGAGTGGTTTTATTCTCTTTTCACCTATCACATACATTTATTTAAACCATCCTTTGCTCAAATTGCAGAGGTCAGTATTAATTTTGAGAAAGGATAGTGCAGTACAGAAGCGACCTTCTCCCTCTACTGGCCACCCCTGGAAAATAGTCTGGCCATTCACAAACCAAGTCAGCATCCTTGTCACATAAGTATGAGGAGGGATTAGCTAATAAATTCAGTGGTGATTCTAAGCTTTCAGGCCTGAAAATCATTAAGAATAATTGTGAAATGTTGATGAGAAATTCAGAACTAGACAATGACTAAGTAGGTCTAACCCACTGAAAATATGAAGAACAAATTTGGAATCTAAAACGAATAAATTAGTGTTTATTATAGAGCATTTAATTTAAAATGTTTTTACATTGATTTACTTCCTCTTGGAAAATATTTCTATTGTATGAACTGGATAACACCATGTTCAGTGGAAAACAAGAAATAACAAGAGAGAAGGAAATATGTTTAGGCTCATTTTCTTTTTTTAAATTTTTATTCTTTTTAGTTATACATGGCAATGGAATCTATTTTGATATATTTATATAAGCACAGAACATATCTTATTCTAATTAGGATCCCAGTCTTGTGGATGTACACAATATTGTGATTCACTGTGATGTATTCATACATGTATATAGGAAAGTTGTGTCAGATTCATTCCACTGTCTTTCCTATTCCTATCCCCCCTCCCTTCCCTTTGTTCCCCTTTGTCTAATCCAATGAACTTCTTTCACCCCACGCCCCGCCTGCCCCTTGATGTAGTTTAGCATCCACATATCAGAGAGAACATTTGACTTTTGATTTTGGGGGATTGGCTTATTTCACTTAGCATGATAGTCTCTAGTTGCATCCATTTACTGGCAAATGTCAAAGTCATTCTTCTTTATGGCTGAGTAATAATCCATTGTGTATATATGCCATGATTCTTTGTCCATTCATTGGTTGATGGAGATCTAAGTTGGCTTCATATCTTAGCTATTGTGAATTGAGCTGCTATAAACATTGATGTGGCTGCAATACTAGAATATGCTGATTTTAAGTCCTTTGGGTATATACTGAGGAGTGGGATAACTGGGTCAAATGGTAGTTCCATTCCAAGTTTTCTAAGAAATCTCCATTCTGCTTTCCAGAGTGATTGCACTAGTTTGCAGTTTCTCCAACAGTCAGTGAGTGTACCCTTTTCCCCACATCCTCCACCAACATTAATTGTTACTTGTATTCTTGTTAAGTGCATTTAGGCTCATTTTCTGTTGCCAAAAACCATTTCCTACATTCTTATGTGCTCATAATAATGTACAGAATAGTGCTTTTCATCTAAATATTAAATACTTAACCAAATTAGTTAAGAGCAGAAGCAGAAATGTGCCTCTTCTCTGATTCTTAATCTTAATTTTTAAATCTCAAAAGTTTCAGCTCTTGGTCATTGAGAAGTCACTCAAATAGATGAACATAATGTGATAATCAGTTGTATTTTATTTGAGAGGAATAAAAATAAATTCTAGCTTAAAATGACATACTTAATATAGGAATCTGGTAGCACCATAGAGAATATTAGCTGCCATGACCAAATAATAGTACATTTAGGCAATTTTTTAAAATGTGAAAGTATTTTTAAAAATTACATACAAATGTACCTGACATCATGACTTATGTATGGATGTGGCTTCCATGCCTTTTTTTTAAGCAAAGGAACTGTTTACTGTGTCTCCTTCAATTTTAGGGCTTGTATTTAATCTCATCCTCTTTAAGGTAAAAGTGGGTAATGATAAAACTATAGATAAATACTTGACATCTTTCATGAGTTGACTTTTGAGGCCTAACACTCACTAGTGCTATGCAAACTATTACCAGACCTGAAAAGGGAGGCTACTGGCCGTCATGTAGGAGAAATGATGCCTCATTTGAATAGAGAGGAACAGGTCCCTGCCAGGTATGGGTGCATGTTCATTTTGCCTGCACACTTCCTGATGCTCATTCCAGTTCTCTGCCATCCTGTTGAGCAGAAGCTGATGCTACTAACCCAGGGATTGGCAAGTGATTTGCATTTTCAGGTCATTTGAACTACAATTAAAGGAAAAGTCAGCAGGATCTGAGAGCAAGATTATTCCAGACCTCTTGAGCTCCAACTCTAGAAAAATAAGGATACCTTTTTCCCAAAGAGAAAAATCAAAACTAACATTTTGTTTTTATGTAGTTGAAATCAACCATGTTGTGACTAAATTAACATGACAATCAACATAGATTTCTTTTACTTTTTTTTTTTTTTTTTTTGGTGGTACTGGGGATTGAACCATGGCCTTAGCACATGCTAAGAAAGTATTCTACCACTGAGCTATATCCCCACTTCAAATCTTAGAGGCGATGTTTTCTGTCATCTGCCTTAATTAGAACTAACATTTGCTGAGATTATTTTAGTATTAGGTCTGAAATGCAAGTGTACACAAGGGGCTATCGAAAAGAGTCTAAATGGAAGTAAAAGGAAAAAAATACAATTTTTTAATTTGTCAATTTCTTTCTTCTTTAACAATAATGGATAAATGAAGTCTTAAGAAACATAGCTGCCTTCTGTGAATTGCCTATTCTAGACAATATCCTATCTTAAGAATATTACATGTTACATATTACATGTATAGATGTGTATATATATAGTTTACATATAATTCTATATATAATTTAGAATACTTATTTTCACATTGGTGCATGCCTATAATCCAAGCCACTTGGGAAGCTAAGGCAAGAGGATTGTAACTGTGAGGTCAACCTCAACACTTTAGCAAAGTGTTCTCATTTAAAAATTTAACAAAGGGCTGGCTGGGGATAGACTAAGTGGTAGAGCACTTACTCGAGACCTTCGTTTCTGCAAAACAAACCAACAAACATATTTTTTACCTTTTTTATATGTCAGCAAAATCTGAATTATAATTTAAATTATAATTTAACATGTGGTCACACTAGTTAAAGGGGTCCCAAACTCAGGTCCTTTTAAGTGCACAGCCCATACTGCTTTCTCTGTATACCACTGCCTACATTTGAATAATTAGTGATTTGAAGATTATCTGTAACATTCAAACCAACAGATTATAGAATGGATAAGGCAAACATTGAAAACTTGAGTTTTTCTATTTTTTCTCTCAATAGTTCAAAATGAAATCACTGTCCTGACAACAAACAAAGAAGAAAATGTGAAAAATAGAGAGGGGAGAACAGAAATCAATGTAGAAGGTGAAGCCAAAAATAAGGATGTGATCATGGAAGTCAACAGACCGTCAAGCTATCAAGCACATGAAACTGTTAGTGTTATAACTTCCAAGGAAAATCATCCAGCAGCATCATTAGTACCACATCACAAACTGAATCAGCCTGGTGCAGAAAAGACAAAAATGCAAGATGCAGCAATTCAGACAATCCCTTCCAGCAACAGTTCTGAAGGGAATCACCAAGATCATAATTCGTCTGCCTTCAAAGTTGATGAAAGTGTGCAAACTTCAAATAACAAACCAACTCAACACTTACCTTTAAGTCTACAAAATTCTGTAGCTACCTCAAGAGAATTGAGGAGTCAGGGCACCCCAGTCGTATATTCAGAAGATAGACTTGCCATAAAAGATCCAGCCTGTGCACATGGCAATGATGATCCATTGTCTCCTGTAGATGGAATTGATAAATATTCAGCGACTTCTTACCTAAAGAATTTTCCACTTTACAGACAGGACTACAATCCCAAGCCAAAACCTTCAAATGAAATTACAAGAGAGTATATACCCAAAATTGGAATGACTACTTATAAAATAGTGCCTCCCAAATCCCTGGAAATATTGAAAGACTGGGAATCAGAAACCATAGGGTATAAAGATGATCAAAAGATACATACGTTAGGGAAAATAATGCACTCTCCTGAGAATGTAAAGGAGGCTGCCCTGCAAACACAAGACCTTGTTACTTCTGAAGGCCCAACAGAGCCACAGCTAGACCCTAAACCAAAGTCTAACCTGAGAACAGAGCAGCAGTTGCACAGAAATGTGAGCTCATCTGATGGTGCTGTGTCTAATCCTCTGAAACCTCCCAGAATGACTAGAGATGCTGCCACGGCTCCTTTTGCACCAAATTTGGAAGATATAAACAATATTTTGGAATCAAAATTTAAATCTCGGGTTTCAAATCCCCAGACCAAACCAAGTTCTTTTTTTTTGCAGATGCAAAAGAGAGTATCAGGTCAGTATGTGACATCTGCAGCTGCTAAGAATGTCCATACTGTTCCTAATCCTGCCCCTAAGGAACTAACAAATAAAGAGATGGAAAGGGACACACTGCCTCCTTCAGAACAGACACTTTCTCCCTTACGTAAAATAACCCACCCAGCTCCACAGCCCCAAATTAAAAAGATAGATGATGACATCATCAACCAGAAACCTGTTGAAACCTCTCCTCCTCCTGTAGCTCCTAAGCCTGTGCCTCTTCCTGCTAGTCAGGTAGCAGCAGTAAATCTGAAGACTTTAAAAACTTTTGGTGCCCCACGACCATACTCAAGTTCTGCTCCTTCACCATTTGCCCTTGCTGTTGTGAAAAGGTCACAGTCTTTCAGTAAGACACGGCCGGAGTCACCCAGCGTGGGTACATCTGCCCAACCTCCAGCCAACATGGAGGATGGGAAGACCTGCTCTGTACCCAGGTGTGAGAACATCCCACAACTTGATGTGATCGATAAGGTAAATGTTACCTTTTAAAAAATAAGTGTTCATATTATTATGCAACGTGGTCAAAATAGTGGATACAAGCATGTTGGTATGTTTGTGCATTACTTAACTCTGAATTCTTAATAGGATATCATGCTGCTATGTGGGAGAAAAGTAATACATATGATATTATTTACTGTGTAACTATAACTTGATTAGAAATTACTATAAGATCATATAATTGTGTTGTTAGTAATGGTTTTAAAATTTCTTCATTCATAGGCTTATTATTTTTCTAGTTTAGAGTTGAGACTGTTTTCTTTGCTAATTTGTGCTTTGCTCATTTGTTTTTAATTTTTCTGGATGTTCTGACTTCATTTTCTCTTCCAGTTTTATAGTACTACATGGTACTATAGGGCAGCAGTATCAAAGACTAGATAAAATAACCAAACACCTGGTCTGTGTCTTTTCCATCGCATACATTCAATCTCAGCTGAGCAAACATTTTTGCATATAAGTAATTTAAACTGAAAGCAGTTTTAAAATGTAACTTTCTTAATTCCCCATTTTGTCAAGGACACCTTTTCCAGTTCTACGTGTGTTGACTAAAACATCCTCTAACCACTGTCTAACCTTAATAACTTACAAAAAGTATGCTATTGACTTGATTGTCAACTAAGTAGTGTATTTTGCCAGATTAAGACTCTATAGGCAATGAGGGTATGAAATTCACAGCATAACTCATGATAACCTACATGTGATGTTAAAGAAATGTTTTGTGTACTTTTACTCTGATGGTGTTTAAAACATACTTTCATATTTGTGTGACAGTTCCAGACATATTTTTCAAACATTGTTAGAGTAAGAGAACATTAACCATGCTGCCAAGTGCATATTTTTCAATAATTTTAAAGCAACATTTATCTTAAAAATATTTACATTTATTACTTTATTACAGCATTGGGAAGTGATGTATGATACAGACTTTTAATTCTTGACTTGGGAATAAAACCTGAATTTTTTTTTCTTGAACTGGAATACCATTCCTAAACAATGGAACTTTGGTTTAGATAATACATTTTTTTTTTGAGTCATTGTCTCAGCCCTGTTTAGCTCATTTTTTTATAAAGATGGTATTTGGCAATTTGAAAAAGATATCTTTATTAAAAAATTAGCTAAACAGGGCTCAGACAATGACTCAAAATTATCATCAAAAATATCAAGATTACTTGATAATAACCTTTTAATTCTGTTACTAAATATTCCTTCCTAAGAAGTTTAAGTTTTTTATTCTTCAGTTTGGAAGTTCCTAATATTTATTTTTAGCCTCATGAGAAAAATAAAACAGCCAGCACAAAGTCCCCATGACTTCCTGAAACACAAAATAAATTTCTACATGTGGTAATTAAGATTCCTTTATTCAAATATACATTAGATTTAACCACTATAAAATTGTCAACCTTTGCTTGTACTTTCAAAAATAATCATTTTCTAACTCGTATGTTTAAATCATGAAAATTGGTTATTTTTAATTTTGCAGAATTTTCTGATTATTAATTTGGTTCTTCTAGTCAACTCCATGTATTGGCAAAATCGGCATTATTTGTCTCTGCACAGTAAAATTATACTGTATCCATGAAAAAGAGAGACCACTTTTCTTGCTTAACTTCCTGAGTTGAAGGGAAGTGGAGGTAAAGTAATGCTCTCGTCTTCTAGTTCAGCTCTGGCAGCCAAGAGAATTCACTGGGAAAAGAAACAGCCATATCTAAATCACCCATCAGGCAAATGGTGTTTCTTAAAGAACTATTGATGAAAATGTTTTGCAAAAAATGAACTTCTTCCCTTGGAATTCATATAAATAGTTTGCATTTATTTTTGTAGCAGAATAACTCTGTCCATAATGAACAGAATTCTCAAACACCAACTTCAGCTGACTGCCCATCATTCACCCTTAAGAGACAAAGTTCTTTAACATTCCAAAGCTGTGACCCAGAACAGATCCGACAGAGTTTGCTGACTGCAATCCGTTCTGGAGAGGCTGCTGCCAAATTGAAAAGGGTAAGTTTTCTTTATCAGCTGGATGACAGTGGGTTTATTTTCAACATTGTCAAACTAATACTTGAGGGAAGTTTTTTTTTTTTTTTCCTAGCATTTAAATCATAATGGGAAGATGCCAGAAGTTACTCTTTTATGTCAGGGGTCATTTTTGAATTATAAACGGAAGAGTCCACCATTTTACACATACTTAAAAATATGTCAGGTCTGTTTTCGACAACATGGGCCAGGTGCAGAACATGACTTTGGTTCATTATTGTATAACTATATATAGTTGTATATAGTTGACAGTGCTCTGATCTCTTAAGAAATTACTTTAGCACAGTAAGAAAGATTCTTTAGAAAATTCCTCCCTATTCTAGAAAAGGTAGACTTGCAACAATGAGAACCTCCAAGTTTCCAGACATAGCTCCTCCAAAATAACTGTTATATGTGGAGTTTAGGAAGAGTTTTATAGCTTTAATCAAAAGAATAGGAGAATTGGGGCATGGTAGCACATACCTGTGATCCTAGCTACTTGCGAGGCTCAGGCAGGAGGATCTCAAGTTTGAGGCCAGCCTGGGCAAAATAAAATTGTATCCTGTCTCAAAATTAAAAAAAGGTTGGGGAATGTGGTTCAATGGCAGGCCACCCCAGTACCACCACCACCACAAAAAAATAAAAAATAAAAAAAAAAAATCTAGAGATTGTAGATAAGAACTAACACAGAAACTGAAGTCTTCATAATGCCCTGCCTTGTTATCTAGCTCCTCCTTATGGAGGTATAGAAGAGCAGAAGAGAGGAGGGTATGTTTTTCCTCAGGGCAAATACTAAGTGTCTCGGGAATTTTCGCAGGTGTTTCCTCACTCTACACCCTTCCTGCCCTGAAAGAACACACAGTGAACTTTGAGCAGTAGCTGCACTAAGACTTTCCAGAGCCAATCATCTCCCCATTCCTACTGCTTGTTCCCCGTTAGTGATCCTATTAGAAATACCTCAATACTGAAGACAAAAAAAGTCCTTATCATTCTACTGACTCCCTAGGTATTTGAATTTGTGAATTCCTTTTCTAAACATGTTAGAAGCTATTTAGAGAAGAGTTAAGAGACTTGTGGAGCAAAACATTGAGCTCAACAAATTAAATCTTCAAAGAAGCAGGAATGCTGCAAAAAATAGAAAAAGAGGGAAAGGCAACTTGGGTGTCTCAAGCACTTCATCACTTGCCATACTCCGCTGCTCCAGCCAGTTTCCTCCATGTGTTTGAGTGACAAATGTTCTTCTCCCAGAGGACCTGGTGCTCGGATCTGGGCAAACATGGAAATAGTTGCTATCAGGAGTGAAGGAAACAAATAATTCAGGGGGATTAATATTGAATTTTGTAGGTTTTTTGGGGGGGCGGGTTGAGTAAGGGAGGCTGCATTTAGGTGCCAGGCAGCATAAAAAGTTGGTGTAACTTTAAATATTGAAATTGGCATTTCCCAGATCATGATAAATTTACATTTCAAGGGGGGAATATGCTCATGGTAATTGTAAGATCAGGACACGGGTGGCCAAAGTGAGCTCGGGACGGGTGGCCAAAACAGGAGTCAGACAAAAGCTGCCGAACCGAGCTTTATTGGGATTTTGCTCTCCGGCGAGATTCCCAACCCTCCAGAGTAAAGGTCAGGGTGGAGAGCTGGAGAAAATCGCATGTGACCCTGGCTGCCCAAGGTCTTTATAGGCTGGAATAGGTTGAGGGTCCTGCTGAGCGATAGGTGGACGTAGGGGTCAGTGGGGTTTCTCTGACTGCGTTTGGTTGGTCACTGGCGCCCTGCCTGCTGCCCTGCTCTCTGCGCTTGCAGCGGGCTCCCAATCATCCTGTTCCCTCCCATGCAGCCGCCCAAATCCGACCTAATGTTAATAAACTGTATAGTCTTATTTATGAAAACTTTCTGATTTGTAAAGATGAGTTTCCAACTAGTCACGATCCATCTATAGTTTTCTCAATTCAATAAATTTGACAAGCAATTTTAAGCACATAAGTTTCAAGTACCAAATATTTTACTAGATCCTGGGAATGCAAAAATGAATAAAATGAAGTCTCTGCCTTCTGCACATTCACAGCTTGGGCCTGAAAAACAGTATCACATCAGCCCGCAGGAGAACCAGTAACCACACAGAAATTGACTACAGTGCCTCTGCACTGGAGTCAGTGAATACATTAATCAATTCCAATGAACTAATTGCAAATACTGTGCATTAAGTTGGAAATGCCTCTTAAGCCAACAGAATCGTACAGCCGGCAGCTGTGTACTTGGTGTGTTGCTGACCCTAAGTTGGCAGTGCTTTCTCATAGAAAACTCTCATTGCTTCCAGAACGAGCTGGATGTGGATCAACACGGAAAGGAGGCTGAAATGATGATCCTATAATTGTATCCTATTTAAAACTCATTACTTTAGATTCTATTGAGTTTAAAATTTTCTCTCTTTGAGTAGGAGGTTATTGATAGCTCTGTCTGTAGAGTGTGAGCTCCTAAATTTTTTTTAATGAACATTTCACACACTAATCCATTTTATCTCACAAAAAATGGCCATAGGATCTAATAATGTTTGCAATATTCAAATTCCACTACCACCATTTTTACTTTTAGTGATATAACCCTAAAATTTGTGTTTTTGTGTGCCAGGACTTACATGTAAATGTGTTCATGTAATGTCATATGTAGTAGCTCCAAATAAGTACAATCCTACTGTCCAAAGATAATAGAAAAGATAGCAGTGCATTCAAAGAATAAATGATCATGTAGCAATATAATGAATGAAATAGAGCCAAACATGACATTACAGGAGGAGCACACACATAAATTCATCCATGTAATATTTAACATTATACAAAACTTGTATATTGCTGATGCATGCATAGGTGTGGTTCTCTTCAGAAATAAAGTGGGGCTTGGGGTGTAGCTCAGTAGTAGAAAGCATGCTTGCCATGAGCAAGGCCCTGCATTCAATCAGCAGCACCAAAAATAAATAAGTAATTTTTAAAAATTAAACCAAGGTAGTAATTATAAAAATCATGGCTGTGATTCCTTCCAGAGGAAAAGAAAAGGAGTTGTTGAGGGCTTTTGGGGTAGAACAGGCATACAATTTAAGGAGAATCCAAAACCTAAGTATTCAAGATAAATATTATGTTAATGCAGTGTATCTAAAATATCCAAATTAATTAAAAAATACATAATAAAATATCAAATTTTTAAATAAAGTCATGTTCAGTAGGGGGTTGGCAGTGTTCTTTCTTTTAACCTGTGTGGTAAATTATGCTCACTTGCCTTCATTGGTCTGTATGTTTACATTAACTGCACTTTCCTGTACATGTATTTCCAAAAATTGCGGAAGGTGGTGAAAATGGATACAGGCTCTTCATTTCTTGTGGTACTTGCTTTAGTTCTATGTTTTTGTCCTTTAATGATGATTTCTCCTAGTTTCTTTTAAATTCTGACATTTTAAAAATATAACAACAATGATCCTGCCAAACGAAATCTCCAGTAATTTTGACAGTAGGTTTAAATCTCATCAGAAAGTTGGCTCTGTTCTTGCCTCTATTTTGGCACCCAAATGTTCAAATTAACTCCAGGTATCAACGTGCTTTATGGCTCTGTTTCATACCTGAGCAATTAACCTTTACCAGAATAGTTGGTTCACATTAGAACAATTAGTTGATTGCTGTGGTGTAAATGGGTTTGTGGACATGCCATTTTTTTCATGTTGTGAAGTGTTTTTCCATACCTTGCCTCCATTCAACCCCCATATAATCACAGAGATCAGTCCTGTCTTCATACAAAGCATTAATAGTTCAGTATTTCATAAATTTGGTTTCATGTTGAGATTTATATATGAACTATAATGTTATTTACAGAGAATAAGATTAATGTTGGCCTGTGTTGACACAAGAACTTCTTTGGATGCTTTTTATACTTATGGTCCTAATTTACTAAAAAACAGGTTGTTACACTGTTACAAAGAGAATATAGCTTTGTAAAAATATAGTTTGAAAATAAACCGATGAATGATATTTCACCCTTGAGAATTTTTCTTCAGATTGAAAAGTTTAACTTTGGCTAGGTGGAGACCTGGGGGGAAGTAAAAAAAAAACAAAAACAAAAACAAAAAAACCAAAAACTGGGAAGTCACCCAGAACATGGCTGGCATATTTTGTTTCTTTAACTGGCCCGTTTTTCATTTACATTTCCTTGATTTGATTTTGAACAAAAGATTTCAGGTTGATAGCTCTCTCTATATGTAAGAAATACTTCTAAGTGTTACACTGTGCCAGGCACTTAAAATTGATATAATGTGGTAACCAAACAGACAAGATCTTTGCCTCCTAGAATTTATAGAATGATCCTCTAAGGATGTCTTCTCATATTTAAGTTTAGTAAACAAAATTTTAAATATCAAAGCGAATTTCTCTTTTCTTTCAGAGTAAGCACTCTTGATAGATTAACCTTCCAGACCACTTTTATAATATATAAACATATTTTCCTTACCAAAATGGAATCATTCATCAACATAGGTCTTTTTGAAGCTTCCCGTCTTATTACATATCTTCACATCTTATTACATATATAACTATCCAATTTTTTAAGGCTATACAGTATTAACTGATATGAATATAAGACAGCCTATTTGCTACTTATTGATGAATATTAAACTGGATTTATATATGGTGCTACAATGAGCATGTTTAACTTCTAAGCATTTAGCTCCATCTTTTCAAATGCAGGAAACAAATTTTCTCTTTTACTTACAAACTCTAATTTGTACTCTAAACATGGAGACTTTGGGGCCCAGGTTGCACAGTGAAATGTCATTACCTGTCTGTTGGCTGTACTGGATGGAGAGGAATCCCTCATGAACACTGAACAGGGTGCAGATGAGTCCCCTCCCCTGGGGGCAACATTTCTTTGTCATAATTTTTTTTGTGAGGGGTTCAGGTAGTAGCAACCATTCTGTACCACCTTGGATTTACAAGGCTGCCAAGAAATTCATTATTATAAATTACTACATCTTCATTTAATGTAAGGCAAGAAATGAAACACAAGGAAACCAATTCAAACTAAAATTACAAATTTAATTCTCCGTTTCACCAACTTACTTGGTTGGTCAAATCTGTAGACATCGGTACTTCGGCTCTTGCCTTGTGAGTTTGGATAACTTTTGGTTATGAAGCCAAATTAGCCAAATTATAATCTAGATACACTGGTTTTAAAAAAAATTATGTTTTACATTTCAAAACATTCATGTTCTACTATTCAGGATCCCACATGATTTTTCTTTACATTCTTTTAATCTTATAATTTTGAGCTATTTAGAAAATTCTTTACTGTTTTTATTCACTAACAGTTTGCAAATAGACTTTCCTATAGAATTTTGAAGCTTAGGAGTTTATTTACTAAAAAAAAAATCCCAAAACCTCTGCAATTATTGTGTCACAACAGTCGTAGATTTGACCTTTCTTAGCCCTACAGATGAAAAACTACTTTTTAAAACCATTTGTTGTTGTTTTTAATAAATAAGAGGTCACTGAGAGGGGAACATCAAGATAATACATGTTATCAATATAAAAATTATAAAAATCATTGCTTCGTGAAATTTACTTTACTCGGTTGCATTTTCCAAAGCACTCTTGGGGAGCCAGAATTAATCGAGCTAAAAATGCTCTTTAACAGCTTGGCCTGCAGTCTGTTTGTGCTCTTGTCCTTTATGTTAATTTGGTAATTTTATAAAGCCAAAGATGTGTTAATGGATTATTTAACTTGTTTGTTGTGGAAATAACAACTCTCTGGTTTTTCATTTCATGATAGAGTGAACATTTATTCTTGATTATTTGTAATTTATTGAAGAATAAAAAGCTGAATGTTAGCATTTACAATTAAAAATAAGTTAAAATGTGGTAATTGTTGAAAATTCGACAGCTGTCCCATTTTAAATTGATGGGTGCAAAGTGTGTTTCTTCCTCTTAGGTTACTGTTCCACCAAATACCATATCTGTGAATGGGAGGTCAGGACTCAGCCATTCCGTGTCCTCTGATGCCCAGGATGGCCGTTAAGTGTGGCCCTGCCACACGGCACTTCACCGCTTCCACTTCACAGACCAGCTTCTTACCAACGGAGAACATTGGCAAATGTATATTCAGATGTACACTAATATATTATCTATTAAAGTATAAGAATTTGTGCTCTGGCTTTTAATGCCAAAAGAAGAATTACTAGAATTTATAATTTATAATGTTTTGGTCTCTTCTTTTTTTTTTTTTTTTTTTGTCTTAAGAACTAAATATGCTGCTTTAGAACTTTAAAACAAGGTATAAATGACTTTGAATTTTTTCAAATGAGAAATAATCACCCTTTATTGATATTTCTTACTGACACATTCTTTACTGCTTTTGTGTATGTAGACAAAAGTATAAATTAAGATTAAGATTTATAGACATATTTGTATGACATGAATAGGAAAACAGATCTGATATGTGCTGCATCAGTGTTTAATTTGACACATTTGTAAGATATTATATTAAAGACTGTTTTGTGCAGAAAGAATGATCTAGAGAACTAGTGATATCAAATATTCAGTTTAATTATTTTCATTTGAGGAATCACATAGTATGCAAGATGTGTATATTTATGTAATTACAAATCTGTCAAATTTAGAGGAAATATAATATTTTAAAATTTTATTAACATGGAACACTTTGGTTTTTGAATCTTTAGACCTCAAGTTGCACAGGAGAATTTTAAATTTTTCTGTATATAATTATAACTTTGTCACACAAATTACATATTTTATGTGCCAGAAGCCTTAAAAGTCTTGCTTTGAAAATGGTATATTTTGACAGTTAATCCACATTTGATATATAGAGAGGAATAGGAGTTTATGTTCATATTGGAAAACTTCAGACTATTTGGAAGTTCCAGACTTCCTGGTTTTAATAAAAATGGATCATTAGTTAAGATGCTAATATTCTAAATAATAATACATATTTACATGAGTACTAAAATGGTTAAGCAAAACAGTGCCTGGGTTCTAGAGCTTATTGGTGTCCTCTCTCTGTTTAAAAAATTGCTCATTCTAAAAGCTTTGTTTGAAACAAGCTGACATTACGTTGGTTTTCACAAAAGCTGTTGGGATATCTGCCTCTTTAAAAAGTGTTGATTTTTTTTCCTATTTAATAAAAGCAATTATATGTGGGTGCCTGTTGTTAAAAATGTAGTTTGTGCCAATCAACATACTTGTGTACTTCACCTGATGAACACATTCCTGTCAGCTGAAGAAACAAGTACCAGTATGGTCTACCATTTCTCAGGGCTCCTGAGCACACATGTAAGCCCCGGCATTCTTACTGCAAAATCCGTGGACTGAGCATGTGAAATGTTTAGTATCATTCCTGATACTGGCAAGGACATCTGAAGGGCCAAATTTTGCTGCTCTTTTCCTTGAATCAGAGCTGGAGTGAGACCCTCATACATAAACCAGTAGATAAAGGAGTTAATTTTTGAAAAATCATTTGTATAATTTGTTATTTGCTTGAAAAAAATTGGATCCCTACTTCAAATGATAAACACATATGTTTGTGTTAAAGACTTATCATTTAAAAGTCATACTTTAAAACAAAAGAACATACTTTCAGACCTGAATATGTGAAAAAATTTTGAGAAGACTTGAAGACACAGCCATAAAAGACACAATAAATTTAAATCCCTTAAAACATAAAACTTAGAATGGAGGAACTTTAGATTATGTAGAGGAAAATGAGGGGGAGGGGGAGGGGCATGAAAAATGGTGGAATGAGACAGATATCATTACCCTATGTACATGTGTGATTACATGAATGGTGTGAATGTACATCATGCACAACCATAAAAATGAAAAATTGTACCCCATATGTGTGCAATGAATCAAAATGAAGTCTGTAAAAATTAAAAAATAAAAAATATAAAATATATTTACAGTTAGTACTATAAAGTAAAAAAGTCAAGAAAATATTTTCAAATAAGAAAGGGTTAATATTTGAAACAAAAATGCAGAAAAAATCCAAAAGACTAATAAACATGGAAAAAAATATTCATTGATTATGGGGAAATAGTAACTAAAACACAAGTTACTACATCAAATTAGCAAAAATGTAAGTTTCAAAATATCAAGTGTTTGTCAAGAATGTGAAGCAGCAGAACTCTGGGCTTCTGTGCAACAGAGCAAACAAGCCGGAATCATGGGTGAACAAAGACAGTTAAAAATGAGAAAAGATATGAAGCAAGGTATGTTTTGTGATACCAATTATATAAAGCATAGAATATGCTAAATGACATACTGTGACTGTGTAAATAGAAAAGATAAAATATTCACACACATTTATTTGCTGGTGGTTATTTTAGGAACCAAGAAAGGAAGACGAAATTGAAATTTATGGGAGGCATCAATTGCATTTGTAGTATTTTATTTCATAAACTGTATGGAAACAAGTACTTGTTTCAACTCTAGGTTCTATGTATTCTGAAAGCAGTTTAATGTTTTAAAGGTCATATGGGACTTGGAATGGTGTATACATGAATCATTAATATGCACATGTTCTGAAGTTTCCCTGTCCACATCGTTTTAGATGTTACCATCTCAGATGAGAAGTTTGAGATCGGTAGTTTTCACCCATCATATCCTCAAGTCACAGTAAAAATGAGATACAGGAATGGTCCAGAATTGACCTTTGAGTTTCATATTCAGTTTTTGGCATCTAGACATTTCATTTTACGTTTCCCCCCTCAATCAGGTTATTTTTTTAAATTTTTTTTTTCTGTAGTTGTAGATGGACAGAATGCCTTTATTTGATGATTTATTTTTATGTGGTGCCAAGAATCAACCCCAGTGCCTCACACATGATAGGCAAGCGCTCTGCCACTGAGCCCCACTCCAGCCCCAGGTTATTTATAATATTTAAAAAATATATTTTATATGTGATAAAGTATGAAATATTCATTTTTGGTTCCCAGCATCTCACTTCCCTCTCTGAAAATAATGGCTGTTAATATTTTGATACAAATCCCTATGTAGATGCATTTATATCCAATATATGTCCACAGGTTGGTTTGGGATTGGAGGGGTTTTGCTTTTTGTATTTGTGTTTCTTCTTAACATAGAGTCATGCACTAATACTTTAGCAACTTGCCTTTTATTCCAGCAAGGTTCTGGAAGAGATTTACTTTTTGCACCCACAGATCTGTCATATATCAGTTAGCAATCTTTTTTTTTTTTTTTTCCTTAGAGTGGTACATAATACTTTCTGGAGTTAAGATCTTGGGTTTGAATCTCTGGTCTTCCACTTATGAATCCTGGGATTCTTGGGCAAATTATTTTCTCTGCTTCATTTTCTCCTCTGTAAAATTGAATTAATAGACCTATGCTATGGGAATGGTTGTGAGAAATAAATTTTATTGTTTGGCACACAATTCCCTTTTAAAAAATATGCTTATTTTTAATACTCTTAGTAAATAGGAATTGTTCTTGTGGGGACTGATCCTCCCTCACATTTCACCTTTCTGTATACTGCCAGATCAGGCCTGGGCCACCAGGCATTGGCAGCAGAATCCATGCTCTATTCTTTGATCCAACTCCTCAAAATGAGACCAGTCTTTTTCCTGAGTCATAAAGTTGATTGTATCTGAAAGTAAGAGTCCCATTGACAAAATTATCTAATGCCAGTTCATTTTCTATCCACAATTGGTAGAGAGAGTAAATAAAAAGGAGCTAAGAATCAAACCCAACTTTTTGCTGTTAATTTCATTACAAGGAAACTTGCAATGAAGGTCCATAGTTAAAATGGATTTGGGGGATTATCTTTGGTGTAAAAGTCACTTGTTTATTTGGTGCTTTATAGTTTACACAGGATTTTTATTCAATCCACATATGGGACAAAAAATTGCCCACAGATATTGCTGCTTTAAAAGGTCACAAAACCAGGCAAATCTCAGAATCCCACATCTGATTTCTAGTTTGCTCTTTCCAGTGACTAAACTTAGCAAAGAATGGTGAAGAACACGGTGCTAAGATTTCAAAGGACACCAAAATAGTAACCTACTTGTTCTGGATCTTCAATCTTCCTTTTCTCTCAGTGCTACCAACTCTTCTGCAAATTTTCATCCTTAATGTCCCAAACTCTTCATATGAATATATTTTGCTTAATGCAAGAAAAAAGTGCCACCATGTGCTCACTCAAAGGAACTTTTCTTATGGCGTTTTAAGAATTGTGGAACATTCTGGTAATTTTTATAGGAATGTTAGTATTCCTAACGAAGGACTAGAAAAATTCTTTTTAAAATCTAGTAAATTATTTAGAGGAGAAAAGGTGCTACACGTGTGAACAAATTTATAAAACAAGCAACTACACCCCAATTTATAGTTACGTGCCTACCCACCCCTTGGGGTGGATTAAGCGATATCCCAAATTCTTTCTCTCTCATTCATCCACACTGTGCCCTGGGACTTTGCCATTCCTCTCACTAGAGAGGTAAAGCTGATTTTGTGCCTGGCAGAATGAGACAAAAATGACACTGTACAGGTTCTGAGTTCAGGCCTCAATGGTTTTCATGTTTCTACTTGTTTTCACTGTACTTGAAAGGTTGCAGTGAGAAACATCTCTGGGATAGCTGAGTGGTTCCATGAAAAGGCTGGGCTTCAGGGAGCAGGACTGAGAGCTGAAGCCAAATGAGGTCATTCAGTAGCCAGACCCTAGGAGAGGAGCCAGCCCATCCAAGAGCAACTTAGCAACATGGCCACACCCTTGCTGAGAATTCATCATTGGTTGATATGGAGCATCAGTGTGGCAATAGGTACAGTACTCCCTGGTAAACCCACAACCCTAATCAAAAAAATGCATTCAACCTGTTCAAGTTCACACACCCTGTTTCCCCCAGAGTCCCCAGAGTATTTACTAAATCCAACACAAATACACCACAGAGACTCTTGTCTAGCTTCCAATAAGTTAAAAGCAATTCTAACTTAATATTCTTATTTGTGGTGCAGAAATATTTTCTTTCCTTTTATCCTCATTTCTCATTTTGCCTTCAGACCTGGAAACTTGAGAGCCCCAAAGTTATCTGCAACCTCCTCAGAAGTTCTTTGGACTTGTCTATTTCATAAGGTTGCCAGATAAAATGCAAGATGAGTAGTTAATTTGAATTTCAGATAAACAATGAATTATTCATCAGTATAAGTATGCCCTGTGCAGTAGTTGGGATACATTTATATTAAAAATTGTTTATCTGAAATTCAAATTTAACTGGACATGCTATATTTTACTTTGCTAAATCTGGCAACACTACTATGTCATTGAAAATCTGGAAAGAGTAAAAGGAAGCAAGAAGTAGCATCTGTCACGTAAGAAAAAGAAGAGAGCAGACCCAGGC
Source organism: Glaucomys volans (assembly GCA_020662805.1). Lineage (NCBI taxonomy): Eukaryota > Metazoa > Chordata > Mammalia > Rodentia > Sciuridae > Glaucomys > Glaucomys volans. The sequence continues at coordinate 404,586 of JAJEJO010004191.1, forward strand.
CCTGCTGTGTCAAACTGAGAGGTGGCATTATGCAGAAGAGTGGCTCAACCTTTGAGCTCTCTGATAGCTCACCATCAGAGAAACCCACATGCAATGAGTGAGGCAATGTTTATTGGGAGCTCAGAGAAGAAACTGGGTGAATTCTGTTGGTGGTTTTTATATGCCTTCAAGTCTTCACAAAACTACACACACACATTCTACTGATGTCCTCATTAACCTCAGCATTACCACAATAATTATAATAGTTGCCAAATCTAGGTATTGGGTACATGATTTTTAACCATTCATGTTTGAAATTATTCATAATAGAGTCAGTAAATTATTGAGTCACAGTGTCAACTACACTGTTCACGTGAGTAGTAGCAGATTTAATTTGTGTCCATTTTTTTCCCTTTCACCAACAGTGTTATTCATGTCAGTATGGATGATGTGAGGCAAGTAGCAATTTGGCAAAAACATCTCAAGGTTAAGAGTGTTTGTTGAAGGGTGTTATGGTTCAGTCTTCAAAACACACTCTCTTAGATCTTATCATAACATTATTTTTAAGCCAGGGGGAGTAGAAAAAAAATTCAAGTACCTATGCGCATGTTTTAGTCAGCTTTTTCACTGCTGTGCCTAAAAGACCTAACTAGAACAACTGTGGAAGAGGGACAGTTTATTTGAGAGCTCATGGCTTCAGAGGTCTTAGTCCATAGAAGGCCGGCTCCATTCCTTGGGGACCCAGTGAAGCTGAACATCATAGTGGGATGATTAGGTCAAGGCTGTAACCCAATCATTTCTCCTCTAAACCTTCTTGCATTGTCTCACATGTGAGCTTTTGGAGGACATCACATCTAAACCATAACAGCACTCTTTACTCTGTAGGTGACCATTTGGGTAATTTTTATCATCCATCTGATGCAGGAGACTTAGAGTAGCTAAGTAGTTCATTCAGGGTGGTGCTGGGCTTGAAGACATATTTGATACCATGGCCCCATCTTCTGCTGCCTTGCTCCAAATATCAAGTGTGTATTTGAACAGTTAGTCTTCAAAACTTTTCCTTCTATGCAAAGATATTTTGCAGAGTACATTCCTAATCTTTGCAATCTCAATTGCCTAATCTGGGAAAAATCATAAAAGAAGTGACCAATTGCTATGGTTTGAATGTCCACCCTATCACTCATGTTGAAATATAATTGCCATTTTAACGGTATTAAAAGGTGGGAACAGAAGAGGTGATTCAGTCATAGGGTTCCACCCTTATGAATGGCTTAATGCCATTACCATGAAAGTGAGTTCTCATAAAAAAGGGTTAGTTCAATCCCCTTTCTTTCTCATATGCTAGTTTGACCTTCTTCATTCCAAAAATGGATGACACAGGATGAAGGTCCTCTCCAAATACCAATGCCATGCTATTGAACTTCTCAATCTGCAGAACCATGAACCATAAAAACTTCTATTTGTAAATTGCCCAGCCTGTGGTATTCAGCTATAATAGTAGGAAATGGATTAGGACAACAATATTTCTCTGAGATCATTCTGCAATTTTGAAACATGATACATGCTGGAAATTTATACCAGGTATTATGCCACATCCTCAATATTAGTTCAGCATCTCGTAAATTTTGCCAGCATCTCGTAAATTAGTTTAAAGGAGTGTGGCCATGCTCTCAAAGAGTTTAGAATCAGGAGGGATAGGTGTAGAAATATGGAAGTAATACAATTCAATAGTTCATGAGATATTCCAAAAGAACATCTAGTAAATGTCAGGGGCTGCAAAGAATTTATGATGTAAAGGAAAATGGTGAGCAGGTCTTCCAAGGATGGGTGGATAGAAGTTAGTCATGTGAATATAAGAGGTAAAGTGTTTAAGTTGGAAATCTTAGCAGAGACTCAGGTTTGTATACAGAAAGTTTTGTTAACAGAGCACACGTTACTTTGGAATGGCAATTAGCTTGTTTATTTGATAAACACACATTATTATGGTTTTGGTCCCCCCAAACGCTCATGTGTGAGATAATGCCAGAAAGCTTAAAGGTAAAATATGAGAGCCTTTGCCTAATCAATGTATTAATCCCCTGACAGGGACTAAATGGGTGATAAATGTAGGAAGGTAAGGTATAGCTGGAGGAGTAGGTTATTGGTGGTGTGCCTTTGGGGTTATATTTTGAGAGTTGAGTTTAGTCTGACTCTGCTTCCTGGTATGATGTCCTGAACTGCTTTCCTCCACCATGCCCTTTCGCCATGATGTTCTGCCCCATCTGGGGCCCAGAGCAATGGCGTCAGTCATCTATGGACTGAGACCTCTGAAACCATAAGCCCCCAAACTTTTCTTCCTCTAAAATTGTTCTTTCCAGGTCTTTTGGTCACAGAAGTGAAGAGGTTAATTAAAACATACACTGATCATTTTCTTCCTACCAGGCAGTGTGCTGGGTGATAAGGAAACAAAGATGGCTATGACTTAATTCTAGAACTCCAAGAATTATGGGCTGGTGTTAATTCATGAAATGAGGTCATACTAGAAATGTAACTTGTTCACTTACCATTAGGCTTTTTTTGTTTTGTTTTTTGAAAGATCTTCATATTTTCTTAATACTACCCATTGTTACATTACTTATATGATATTTTCTTCATGTTTGTAGCTTCTTGTTTCCTGTTTGTTTGTTTTTTTTGGGGGGGGTTGGTTTTTTATTTTTTGGTTGTTGGTCCCAGGGATTGAACTCAGAGGCATTTAACCACTGAGCAACATCCCCAACCCTTTTTTATTTTAGGAAAAGTTTTCACTAAATTGCTTAGGGCCTTGCTAATTGTTTCCTGTTCTTTAAGTGAAAAGTCTTATTGAAGTCATGGAATACATCAATGTAGTCTTTTACAGTTAAGATTTTTTGTATCATTTTTAAGGAACCCTTCCTTACTCTGAGGTCAGAAGGGGTATTCATGGATATTTTTTTTTTGTCAATGTTTTAAGATTTTGTTTCTCAAATTCAAGGTCTGAAACCATCTGAAGATTTTTTTTCCTATGTTGTGAAATAGCCATATGCTTTCCTTTTAACCTGAAGATGAAAAGCTTATCTATCTTTTCAGCTCTGTTATGTAGACATCTGTACCTTCCCTCAGTGATCTGGCTCATCATCTCCATCATTTTTGTACAAATCCCTACATTTATAAGTCTGTTTGGAGGGCTATTTTTTCTGGTTCATTGATCAAGACATATAGACCTGCACCAATATTTCACTGTCTTAATTATTACAGCTTTATAATAAACCTTTATATCTTAAAAGGAAGTCACTCCTTTCCTTCTCCTTCAGAAATGGCTTGGCTATTCTTGGCTCTTTGCTCTTCTGTATGTTTTAGAATTAAGTTCCATAATGTGTGACTGGGAACTTTGTTAATGTGCCTGTCTAGTAAAGATGAAGAATAGCTTTATCCTTTAATTGAGAGAATGCAAAGCAAGATCACAGGAGATACTATCTGAAGCTATTGTCAAAATTCACAAGTCTAATGATACCAAATATTGGAAAGGATATAGATCAATCTAATCTCTTGTATACTGCTAGTGGGAGTATAAATTGGTATAAACACTTTGGAAAACAAAATGGAATTGTATAATATTTATCCATTTACCTCTCTGGATCTAGTCTGAACACTCTTTATCATTCTGTGTTCCTGGAAGCTAAGCTTTATAGCCTCCATCAGTGGGTAAACTTGAGTCTTGGCTTCCAGATGGATTCAGCCAGTGAGAAACCCTAGAAAGACGTGAGAGAGAAAAGCAGAGAGTCAGGTCAAGGTTCTTAGTGAGATCAGCTCCTTTTTTTCAGCCAGCTGTTACCTCTGTTCTACTAATAGCTAAAGCCTGTTCAGTAATCCTCTCCTATAACCGTAGCTACCCACTTGAGATTCCTTTCATCACTCCTTTCCTTTGCATCTTCTGAGCTAGGCACAGTTATCTTTCCTTGCCTTTGCTATTCCTTACATGCTTCATTGTCTCATAATAGTGTTTTTTTTTTAATTAAACTTTCCGCAATTCCATAACTTCATCTTGCTCCTACCAGGACCATTGTTGGTACAACTTAAAACTGAATATTTCACACAATGCCTACATCTAAGAGAAAACACAGTAAGTGTGTTTTCTAGGAGACATGTTCATGAAAGATTCCAGTTTACTTCAGACACTTTGGTAATGGCAAAATAATAATCGTAATAATACAGGGAAAGAAAAAAAGTGTCGATTGTCAAATAACAGACATTTGAATATTGTGGTGTATTTGCTAAATGTGACACTACATGAAAAAAAAAATCAACTATATGCATACGCAAAAACAGATGAGTCTTAGTAATCAAATATCAAGGAAAACATTTTAAAGCAAGCCACAAACAACAAAGTGTAGTACAATAAACTTTTATGAAATTAAATGGCCTATTTATATATTCACTAAACTTGGTAAATATTTTTTAAAGTGATGCATGGTAAAAACCTATTCATGGAAGTGGTTACCTCAGAGAGAAGGGGAATTGATATAGGATACACAAGGACATAGGTAAGTTGCTGGTGATGTGTTAGCATTCTATGAATAATTATATTCCTATTATATGAATAGGAGGGTAGATTCAGGGATATTCATTATGTTACAAATTAAATAAAAACAATTAGCTTATTACAGTTAAAAATGAAACATTAAGAGAGTCTAGAATTCCAGACTAAGAATTTAAAATTCATCCTCTAGTCCTCTGAAGTTTGTGAGCAAAAAATTAACAATGATATATTGAAATTATCTACTAAAAGTGGATAAAAGCAGATATTCAGAAGGATTCAGAAGAATCCTATTCATACCAAACTCTAGGTGTGAATAGATGAGGTTCTGGCACTAAGTTTATGTCAGTGGTGTTTTAAGAGAAACAGAAAGAGTAGCAGAGTGAAGAATTTAAAGTATTCTTGGTGGGAAAACAAGATAAAAACAAAGAGATGACCAAAACACAAGGCCAAGAGTTTATAAAGGACAGATTTCCATCTCAGAATTTTTGAAACCAGCTTTGTAAATATAGTATATTAAGAAGATATAAAGGATTTTAAACATTCAATACCACCTCAATAGTGGTTAAATTTATGCTAAACAGTATAGAATTCTTCCATTTCTTGGTCTCTTACTAGAGTTTACTAGACATTAAATATGTGACCAAAGCTGTGACACACCAAATAATGGATTTTAGCTACATCTACAAAGTCAATTTTATGCGTTATAGTTGATAGACATTATCTAAGTTGTTTCTATGTGTGAAAGGAGTATTATTAAATATAAAAGGGGCACAAGGTATAGCTCAGTAGTTGAGCACTGGCCTAGCATGCACGAAGCCGTAGGTTTGATCCCCAGCACTACAAAAAATAAAAATAAAGGGTAGTCCCAGCTCAAAAAATTACAGAAACTCTATTCCAAATAAAATTATAATGTAAACCATCACTGCTTGAATATAAATCATTTTTCAATTCAGAATGCACTCTATAGCCTGCATTTCTCCCTTAAATATATAAATGGTATCCTATTTCCTGCATTCAATAAAAACAACCAATCTTATTAGTGAATCCAGTCCTGTGGGTAGAGGTCCAGCACTCTATTTATACAATTATTTTTCAAGTTTATTTCCTATTTTTATCTTGTCCTTCAACTGCAATATAGTTCAGGGTTGTCTATTTTTAGTGCTCTCAAGTACCACATGGTGGAAATGCTTTAACACTTCACTATAGAACCACAGCAGTGCTGGATTGCACCTTGCCTGGCTGCAGGCAGCGTCCTCCAACTCCAAGAGGAGGTCCCATGTTTCCTATTCACCTATCCTAAAGGACATACACATTCAGCAAGAAGGAAAAAAGCAACACAACATTTTTATTACCTTGTATTTAAAGACACCTCCAAAACCTATCTAAAAGTAAGGGACATTTAATACAAGTGCCAAAGGCAAAGTACATCATTATTAGTAACCCTGGGACTTTGGATTCCCTCTTTGTCCAGTCTTAATTTGGGGAATCTTAAAATCATTTTGTTTTATTTTCTTTTTTAGAAAAGAGCAATGACTTTTTGATGGCTCTTTGACAGCTTTCTTTTAAATTCTTGTCTAGATGAGCTGTCTGCAGAACAAGCCTACATTCATTTAAATATGAATTAAAAATCTGTGCCTTCAACATCTTTGATATCTGAGTTGGGGCTCAAATACCAAGTGTATTTAGTAGTACAGGCAAACCAGAGATATAGCAGGTTCAGTCCAGACCACTGCAATAAAGCAAATGTTGTAATAAAGCAAGTCATGAAATATTTGGTTTCCCAGTACTTATAAAAGTTATGTTTATATTGGGTCTGTTATGTGTACAATAACATTAGATCTTTAAAACACAATTCATGTTTAATTAAAAGTGCTTCATTATAAAAAATACTATCATCTGATCTGTTGGGGAAAAGGTACCAATAAAGAGGTTTAAAAAAATCTGTCAATTTGTTAAAAAAAAAAGTAATATCTGCAGAGTACAAGAAAGCAAAGTGCAATACAAGTTTTGCCTGTATCTGGTTAGTATTTTGCAGATAATCCAAATCATCTCAGTTCTAGAAGACTAAAAGGGTTTAGAAAAAGAATGAATTGCAATTTCTGATGTGCTGTTGTAGAGTGAGATAACAGTGGCTGGGTAAATGGTATGTAGGTTTCCTCCTTCCTACTCATCAGTCTGTCAGTTCCATCTGTTGCATAATGTGAAGAACAACTGAACCCATCTTCAACAAACACTGGCAGTTGGTCTTTTCATTTCTTCCCAGAAGTACTCATTATCCAGACAAAGGTCCCTGGAGCATCACAGAGATTTGTGCCTTAAGGAATGTAGCAAAATGAAATTAGGATTTTCTTGCAACTTTAAGTGGTCAGGGAAAATGAGAAGAGAAACAGAAGAATAAATTGCTCCAAGAGAATGTCTGCCCAACATAATGTTCCTGATATGAAATTACACTTTTTATTCACTTGAAAGTGTGCGATTTGTCACAGAAACATGGAAGATTTCAAGACTCGCCAGGATGTAGAAAAGCAAAGTGCAACATGGCTTCCCTTGGTTGCAACAGCAGAAGAGAACTACATGTGAACATTTAGAGTGATGTTAGATCTGCGTTGCATTATCCATAATGTGCTTAGCTTAGCATTCAACACAACATTCCACAATAAATTCCTGGAGAAAACTTGTTTCTCCAGGTATTTATTTAAAGACTACTTTCCCACTGACCTTCTTTTTCCATGGGGGTAGAGATCTGTCTTATTTCTCCTCCACCCCTTATCTATAATAAAAACATGATTTTCCCCTTACCATATGCCCTTCTAAGGGCTTTATAGAAATTAATCTTTTAATATGTAATCACAATAGGTTTTATTATTGCTTCCATTTTACAAATGAGGAAACACATACATGACCCAAGATCACTTAACTAGGAAACAGAAAACCAGAACACACATCTGGGCACTTCTGTTCTGCAACACCATATCCTGCCTGCCATAGAAGTCACACAATCAATGTTTGTTGAAAAAATGCATGAGTGAGACAGCAGATTACAACTTTTTTAGCTTAGTTAAATGAGAAATAGATTTGAATTTTCTTCTGCACTCTCATTAGAAATACTGATTCCCAACTTCCTACAAATATTGTAAAAAATAGGTGTAGCCAATTAGTATTTATAGCATAATAATATGACAATGGCCTAGCTCCAATCTGAATATAATTATTGTAGAATTCCCTGAAGTTTTAAATAGACATCAGGGAATTTGGGTTATTCAGATATAATTTATTCAAAGTTGTCATGATTTCCTTTAAAATATAGTCTGTCATACATACATACAAATACATTAAAAAGCACAGAACTCTTTTGTAATACTTGTAAAAGTAGCTTACAAACTGAGAAATTCCTATGAGCTTATTAATCAGATTTTAAAACATTCATTAGTTGCTCACTGTGTAAAGTAGTAGGCTTCTAACCAATCCTGACCTGTCTTTCAGGCCTTCATTGTTATTTCTATGAGGGCAAAAAACTCTGTCAATATTCTCTGACTTTGTATTCATTATATATTGTTAGTTTGGCTTGATTATTACTCATTTCCATTTTAATAGATTTCACAAGGGAACAGGCAAATTTCACTGTTTCATTAATAATAAAACTTTTAGAAGAATCATAAGAAATAACAGGTATTAGTTACCTGTACTTTATAAATGTTTGATTGTTTCAAAATTATATTTCATGATAAAAGTTCAGTTGCATTTTTTAAGATATTTTATTGCTAGAATCTGATTCATTCAGCAATATGTAGGATCTAGAATAACATGTTGTATGGGGGGGAAGGGGCTGCATTCTGGATCAGAACACCAGAGATCTGGGTTCAAGTTATGGTAATGCCACCAATTTATCAGGAGACAGTATCCAAATCATTAACTTTTCAGACCCTCTAGTCCTTCAATTTTAATACTAGGGTTCTTTTAAAAGACCCTTATTTTTCCAGAAAACATATTTTAATGAATCATCACATGAGTACTGTGAATTTAATAGTGACATTTTTTTAAAGTAGCCATGGGGGGGGCGCCCTGCCCTTTCTTCAAATCTGGATTCCATTTAAGTGCTACTGTCTCTCTATGAAGAAACAGAATGAGCTATGGTGAAGTGCCTTGTGTAAATGATCTCATTTGGGAGGCACCGAGGGGACAGAGACTTGTCATTGCCAAGTAAGTCACATTTAAATTCCCTCAAGCCTTGAGAAATAATGTGAGGGAAAGTGCAAAAATAGCACAGTCATTCCTTTGGACGAAGTCAACTTCTAGGCCTCCTGAGAACACTGCAGCTATGTGTTCATCTATATGCAAAGAGAAATAATAAGAATCATCTATATTTGTCACATGGCACTTTTCCATATACCAGTGCATTTGTCTATCAATACATTTTATGCTGAGACTTTTGGTGAAGAAACCGTGCACACTGCCTCATGCACAGCAATAGACACATATTGAAGATGTTTTTTTTCTCCTGCAACACAGAAAATTGCAAGAGCACACAGCCACACGAAACCAACCAGAATGAAACTAGAGGCAGCTGTATCTGATTGAAACCGTGGTGAGAATTGAGATTGACAGAGTTGCAGGGCTAGGAGGTTAATGAGTCCATAGTCCTGCCTCCAGGCAGAACTGTCCTAAACCATTCCAGGCAAATGACAGCTCAGCCTCTTGGAAAAAAAAAAATCTTTACAACACATTGTATTGTCTAAATGTCCTTATCCTCATAAAGTTCTGAAAGCAATATAAGTCCACATTCTCCTGCATTTAATCTCCATGTTGACAGACATATAAAATAATAAATTGACAGAAACGTCAAAAATGATGAGCCTTAAAGATAGGTCACAGAACTGGTTATTATCACCTTTCCAAAGACCTCCAAGGAGAGAATAATTAACAAGTATCCCATGGAATGTGATTCTGGTTATAGTAATATTTTGAGTTTAACAATTTGATTTTGTAAATAAGATTTATTTTCCCTGAGTCACTAAATGAAATTTCAATTTTTGCATCATAGAAGAGACCATAGGTTTAGCAAACACTATTTTAATCTGAAGCATGTAATCAAAGAACAGGTTCTTATGTAGAAGCAGCAAAGGAAGTGTAGAACTGGTATACAAATAGACCTGTACTTCCTTATTTACTATTCTTTTTGTTATATATATATGTATATATATACTCAATTTACGGATAATTTCTTAAATATAATGATTCTAGTAATAGATTACTACCTGACTTTTTCTTCTGGGAACTAGGAGTGACGAACCTGTCGGCAGCTTCTTCAGAGAAAAGAGCAGGTGATTTGGAGACCCGAGTTCCAGTCCCTGGTCTGCTACTTGCTCTCTGTGTGGCTTCCAGGACACTACTTTATTCTAGGCTTCATTGTCCTCACCCGTGAGGTGGGACAGATTAGTACCTATTTCACACTGGTCTTGGAGAATGAAAAGGATAATACTGCAATCATCTAGGACCTAGCAGTCCCTGGGGTAAATGTTAGTTGATCATGAATCTAATCTGTCACATATTGCCTCTCTTTCTTCTTCTCTTTTCCTTGCAAATCTGAGAAGTGCTTGACAGTGAAGGAAAAACCTGCCTCCTCTGAGGTAGGAGCTTGGGTTTCTGTTTCTACTTGGCCTCTGTTGCTGATCACCCTACAAACACATTGGGGTGGGGCTTGTCTCCTCAGCAATATGAAGGACCACAACAAGGAGCCCTTCTGATGCTGACATAATACTAACCTTGGATTACAGTTAAATTTTTTTTAATCTATGCATTTTATATTTTTGCCAACAAAAAGTAGAATTCAGGTTCTAATATACCATATTCATTTTTAGGAAACGACAGAACTGCCTATGAAATGGATAAAATAAAGCTGATTCAAAGACTATTTTTTAGTTCACAGGGTTGAGCAAGAATAGTAAACATTGTTGACTGTGAATTAGAAATTCTATAATCTTTATTCAGAACAGATTTAAATAATTTCTTATTATCAAAGTAATATGCTCTTAAAACAGATAAATGTAGAGCTATTTTAAAACATCACTCTTAATTTTATGATCTAGACAATCATTAATAATACCAAGGTATATTTTCTCTCTTTTTCTGCAATAGTCTGACAAGCAGGACTGCTTTCCAGTTCAAGTTCTGTCTCTTACTACTTGGTCTTTGGCAAGTTATTTAGTTTCTCTAAGCATCTGTGACTGCATCTGAAGACAAGGTTACAATGAGGACTAGTGAGATAATGCATAAAAATAATACCATGTGCCATACATACTTTCATACAGTCAGCTGTTGTTATTATTTTTATTTTCTGTATTATATTTTAAATGGAAAAACAGTAATTCAAGGAGGGGAAATGAAGTTCACTATCAAGTTAGAGTGATTGGATTTCTGGAGTCTGTGCAGTACAGAAAGTCAGATTTATGCTTACATAATAACATATTATGTTTATATTATGCTTACATATTATGTTTATATTATGTTATACTATGCTTACATAATAACAAGAAAGTAGCCTATTTAATGCTTTTTTATGTTTCCTTACATACTATAACTTAATCATTACAACAGATCTATGAAACACATACTACTATTTGTATTATTATTCCTACTCTACAAGTGAGTAAACCAAGTCAAAGCCAGCTTAAGTAACCAGCAAAATATCACAGCTTAGTGGCAGAACTGTGGTTTGAATGCAATCAACCTCATTCCAAAGTCCTCATTCCAAAGTGTAAATAGATTCAGAAGAGTTTAATATTTAGCAGGAATATGTGTCAATATTACAGTTAAATTCAAGCATTCTAAAAAGCACATGATTTGCAATTAGTAAGAAAAGAACCAGATAGAGAAATACCAAGAAAATAAGTCTGGCCTATCCTTTTAGACAGAATGGTTTGGAATGTTTCCAATTGGCCTTTTATGCCCATCCAGTAAAGTTACAGGTCTCTCATTCGGTCCATTTCTAAACTTTGTAGGTAGCTAGAAGTGGCTGGGCAGCAAGCAGTGTTCTTGGAAAAATATATTTGTATTACTCTTGGAAACAGACTGTGTTTTAAGAAAGTCTTTGGCATGAAACAAGGCTGAGTGTACACACTTGTCTCTCAGATGGCATGGGGCTGAAAACACACGTGGACAAGCCAAAACCTTGAAGTTTCCCTTCTCTTTTGAATTGAATTCCAGAATGCTTTTCATGAGACTTTATGGCATTCATGTCTCTCCTTATTTATTTCAACGTAATATTTCATTGAGTGGATGTCATAATGTCTTTCGAAAAAAATCTTGAAAACAAGATTCTTTAGTCACTCCAAATGAAGTTAAAAGCTCCATGTACCTTGAGTTCATCTACTGAGTGAGGAAGCAGGGATGGACAAATGAGAAAGCAAGATTGCTGTCAACTTTTGGGGAAAACTGCTATGTTCAGATACTGCTGAGGAAAGTGTAAATTGGTGCATCCCTTTTAGAAAACAATTTGGCAACATTTGCAAAGTACTATAAATGTTCGTACTGTTTGGCACAGTTCTCCCATTCCTGGGAATTTATCCTAAGGCAATAATTAAAAAGAAAAAATATATAAATGCAGAGAGAATTCAAATGTAATGTTAACTATAAATGAAACCTAAGGAGCAAAGTGATTGTTCAACAAAAGACAAAATAAATAAACATCCATGCAATATTTTGTGCTCTCAAATAATTATAAGCATGAACTGCTTAAAATACAGAAAAAAATTAAAAAGCAGAGCACAAAATGATCTCTCTGTGTACTTTGATTTTCCCATCTAATGTGAATAAATGAAAGGGGACATTGAATCATGGGAGTAACAGTGTTAAAATAGAAATACAAACCGTGTAATTTTTCTTCTTGAATTTCTTTGTTGCTGGAGAAATGCAAAAGAATTTTTAAGCACAATAGATGAATGGATAGATAAATATGCAAAGAGGTTTTCTTTGTTATTGCAAGACCAGGTAAATCTTTCCCACCTCTAGTACCCAAACCCAACTAACCAACACATCACAAACTAAAGGATTTGTTATTTGCCTTCAAAGAGGAGTAGCATGTTTAAAACTTAAATGTGAGCTGGCCTCCCAAAGGGAGGAAGGAGATTGGGAACACTTCAGGAGCAGGATCTTCAATTTACAGTCAGATTTCACTTCAAACTTAGATTATATCATGCCTTTTTTTTTTAAACTACAGCGACCAGCGATCTTGCTCCTTTCTTGTCCCTACTACCAACAGCTTTTCCACGGTCATCATGGTCTTCTAGCTGGAAATGTTTCTATTTATTAACCATGTTGGAGCAAACTAGGTATCTACAGACTGTTTGATTTCATCCTCATCCATGGTTTATCGTTCTAACTTATTTAATTAAAAAGAAATAAAAGATAAAATGGCCAGTCAAGACAGCACTGAAAGGAAAGCCCCTGAAAGCCATGCTGATGGTTGGAAAAGATGTTTCCCCAAGATACTGGGATGAAAGGCTGTTCCTATAATATTATTCAGTGACTCTTTAAAAAACACACTATTAAAAATTCTAAATGCTCGCAAGAAGCTGTTAATGAGTTCTATGTTATAGATAGAGTTCCCTGTACGTTTTCTTTAAAAGGAACCATTTATGATCCTTCTACCGTGCATTTATAACATGATTCCATGTGCAAAATTTCTATTTCCACACAGTTTCTCAGTAACAAACCTATTGTGTAAACCACAATCTACTTGTAATCTTCTTATACTTACTAAACAAGGCTGAATAGCCTCAAGGTCATTCACACTAATTTTTGGCTTCTATGTGAAGACAGCCCCAAGCTATTTAAGGACTATCTGGCTGCTGGAGAGCTTGGAGCCAAATTTGCAGCTCATCACTAGCAAGTGTGTATTTTACAGATGCCTACTGCACTCCTGGCTCCTTCAAATTCTTCTATTCTTAATTTTTCCTTTACTTCTTTTAAATGTGCTTATTAACATAAAATTTTTCATCTTTCTATGTTCAAAAAACCCTCAATAATCTGCCATACATTGCTTTTAGTACAATTGGAATATAAATAAATGGGGACCAAATAATTTGTGTAGATATTAGAAAGTCCAAAAGACCAAAGTTATGAAGTATCTATTATCTTAATTATTTTCTATGATAGAAAAAACAACCAAATAGCCATAAAAAAAGCATCACATCTTAACAGCCAATAAGTTTATGCACTGATAAACAAAGAGATAAAATGGGAAAATGACTTGGTTCAAATAGATGGCTTTATTTGAAGGAATCCTAATGGTACATATGTATAAATTAAATTCCAAACAGTGTATTAATTCACATAAATAGATTTGACATTCTGAATATTCTATTCTTTAAAGTGGTCCATTGAAGTTAATTTACAATAATTCATATAAAAATACCTATGACATCTACATTAATACACAGTGAAAGGGCAGTTATTAGAGAAGCTTCTGTGATTTTCACAGGAGTAACAGTGGTGAACATTCAATTACATCCTGCTCAATCTATGTGGAAATGTTGGGATATGCTTAAAACATCTGTGGTGAATCATTTTGGGGTCTTAATTGAACATTTTTCTATAATAAATTACAAACACTGAAAGAATATTTTTACATAACTATTAATTTATTTTGGAAGACTTCAACCACAAATCATTTTATTATTTTCTTTGTATGATCCAAAGCTTTTATCTCTCAGGAGTTTCCTGTTCTATGGCAAATAATTCTAACATTTATAAAATGCTTACTTCCATCCTATAGCTAGTTATCATTTTTTGCAACTCAAAATATTTGTGTGTTAATATAGTAACACCATAGTTAGCTATAGTCTCTTCAATAATGATAAATGATTAAACTTTGACACATGTTTCCCCAATGATAAACTACTTGGTGTAATGTACTGAACTAGTGATGCTCAGTGTCAAACTCAATTACTTTATTATGAAGAATATTTAAGAAATGGGAGAAACAAGTTGAAATGCCATTCTTATGGTTGCCACAGGAAAGATTTTATGTAAAACCAAAAAACATTTTTAATAAAAAAACTTATCTAAAAAACCAATAACTTCCCAGTACAGTCTCTCCAACTATAAGATCCAAGAAATGAGCCTCTTTCCAGGGCTTAAATCACTACTTAATTAAATGTTTCAATCAAATAAACTATTTTGAAATTTTTTATTTGTCCACTTACTTGAAATAAATATATCTCTATGAGCTATGATTGTTTGAAGTAATATAACTTAGTTAAAAATTGATGTAAATTTGTATTTTTCCAATAAGATAGAAACTTAAATTTTGACTTTGCTTTTTGTATTTTTTTCCAGAAAAACATGAGTCTGCAACCATTTAATAAGCTTGACTAGTCAGTCCTTGGTTGCAAAATGACAAAAATAAATAAAATAACAGCAACAAAAATCAGCCAGGGCTGGGGACATAGCTCAATTGCTAGAGTGTTTGCCTCTCAAGCACAGGGTCCTGGGTTCAATCCCCAGTACCCCTCCCCCCCTGCCCAAAACAAAACAAAACAAAACAAAACAAAACAAAAACAGCCAAAGGTATTTGGTATTACTGGACTTGATTTCCAGCTGAGGTCTAATGGAATTTTGTAACTCTCTTCCTCTACTACACTTTCCTTTGCCTTAAGCTTGAATCTCCATGGGTCAGAGTTCTTTATCCAGCAAAGTGAGGGATCTGAGTCCCAGTGACCTTACATGAATCAGGTGGTTGTAGAATTTCACTGACATTTTCTTCCTATCCTGTAGCAGTAACTCTACTTTCCTTTAAGGAGAAGGAGCCAACACAGTAACAAATGAATAATAGTAATCATTTTTTTCTTACCTGCTTACCTAGAGCACGAGGCACTTAAATTCATCAGGTACAGGTTTAGTTACCCATTTAAAGGAATATTTTATGTCCCCTGGTAAAAGAATTACTCCTATATTGGTGCTATTCTGAAATGAAAAGGACAGAAAGCAAATAATTGGCAAGTGAGTCAGTAACTGTAATCTGAAGACTGTCCTTCCCAATCTTCAACCTTGGGATTCCAGACCTGTATGTTCTAGCTGAAGGGAAAAAGAACTCCATGTGGTTCAGAACATGAACAATATAT